>JAUELE010221398.1:0-12856 GCA_031471655.1 Diodora aspera | reverse complement strand
GGGGGGCATCATCGCTCCTTTTTCTGTCAAATTTTATGTAAACAACTAGGGAATCTTTGTGGTCTGCACCCCTTTTTTTCCAAAACCACATCATGCATCAGGGTTGAAGTGTTCAGGATGGTGCAATGGTTAGCACATAGGCCCAGCAATCTGCCAGCCTTGGCGGTTGTGGTTCGAGTCCTGCCTGGGCACCTCTTTCAGCACGTAAACCACTCTAGTGACGTCACTCTATTGTCTCAGCTGTTGATTCTCCTGCAGGAATCAACTGCTGGAATCAACAGACGTTTGCTCATGGAAATCCAAATAGTTTTATGTAATTAGAAATAAAGTAGAAAAAATATTTTTGGTGTCATAGTTTACGTAAGATTCTGTCCCCAGAATCAACTGTTTCTCCAATACAGAGAGATAGAAACCCAGACACTGATGTGATGTGACTGAAAGATTGCTGAAAAGCACGCAAGACGCCCAATCACTCACTGTGGGCTGAAAAAGGTTCACGGACAGGATTCAAACCCACAACTTATCATTCAGCTGAGCATTGGGATCACGAGTGATCCAACAGAGGCAATATAACATCCAAAACAAGATTCTTCATAGTTGTATAATTTATTGATGACAATACAAATGATGTCAGGTTCACTGATTATGACTGATCACAGAGACAAATGAAAGACATCAGTCTAATCTGACAATACACCTTCAGTACACCCCAAGAGTACACCTGAATGTATGGATTAATCAACAACTTTTCTGAAGTGGGTTTTTAAAATTTCAGAGCAAATGATGCTGATCCCTACCCCAAATCCCACCCCCTTGCCAAATAAACATTGTAAAGTCCTGTTATCTGGATTTAGCTTGAGCACCTCACAAGCAGACAAGCAAATGTAAATCCCTGCACGGCTTGCCACAAACTGGAATGACATGCTTTAGTAACTTAATGAAGCTTTGGCAGTGTTAAAACCATCGCACATGTTTCTATCTAGGTTCAACCGTCTTATTAATACTTGTTTCAGAGTTTCTGCAACTCGAGCCACAGGAATCGCTAAAACAAACTGCCTAACACCAAGCCAGCATCTTGTTACATGATTAATGAAGTGCTATCACATTCTCTTTGTTTCATAAAAATACACGCCGGAATACAACTATGTACAACAAAGGCGTACAGCACTGTACAAGCAATACATTATATACAGAAGTTAGTACACCTGATTGTCTGGCAGGAGACTGTACAATATAACATTAGGTAACAGGAAAGAGAATTGCTTCAGACTGGGCAGACTGAGATTTAAATTAAAATCTGAGTTGCAAGATTATCTGAAGCAGGCCTCTTGGCTTAAACTACGAATATCGATCACATTTCTGATGTATGCTAAAGAATTGCAACTGGAAGGAGATTTACACATTGGTGGTAATACTGACAAGATTGTTTCTCCTATGTACAGATATTTACAATGTTAATGTTAATATAGCACTGTGTGACAGTAGCACTGAGATCAATAGCAGGGGATCTTAGTGGGTTATTTGTGACCAGAATTCATGCATACACATCCGCCTGAGCACATCTCGAACACAAGGGGAACATTCTGTACAATTAAACTGCAGTCGCATGTCCTTGTTGAATAGCTGCTAGGACATTATTCCTCAAACGCACATACAAACGTCCTTTCGTCCATGGATTCTGAAGTGACAAGGGGACATAATCATCTCTTAGCACACGTTCCCTTGCACCAATGACCGCCACTAAACAAAAGTCACCTAGTTGATCTTCCCTGTATATTGGTCCATCGAGTCCACGAGACATGATCGCCTTATTCAGTTGACGCACGACTAAGTTAATGACATCTCTTGACGAAGTTTTTGTAGTGACATGAAGCTTCACACTGACACCTTTAGAGAGTCCAGTTTCATATGCTGCATAGACCCGTAACACACCTGAACTTGGCACATGACTGGCTGACCCAGCCTCGCTTTCACCGGATTGTCCACAATTAGAAGGTTCATCGTTAGGATCATAAAACTTTGCAATCTTTCGATTGTCCTTGCCAACACTAATCTCGTTAGAGTCACATGAAAATGCTGAGGAAGAGTTATTGTTTTCTTGGATGCGAGGATGTCTCTCGGGTTCTGATGTATCCGTACCATCCTGGTCTTGAGTTATTGCTAGAAGTGGGATACCTCCCCGTGCCGTCTTGTCCCGAGCGTACGTGATGATGTCCATGACCCAGCGAACGCTCTTCCAGATCTTGTCCAGGGTCTGCTGTAGCTGCTGCATCACCTCCACACGACCTCGGGCTGTACTCAGTTCATCACTTGAGAAGGCCTGGCAAAGAAAAAAGTAAATTAAATATAAATCATATAACAATGCAGTAAAGGATGGATGATTCAATTCCTCATTGAACAGGTGAAAAAAACTGATTTTCTTGATTCAAAAGGGGATGTCTGGATCCCCCCCCCCCTAATCTGTTGTGATCACTCGGAAGTGGATCCAGGATTTTGTGAAAGGGGGGGTTCAGTAACATTGGGCAGAGTCAGCTCCTCCTAGTAGCGCACGTATGAAGCCCATTTTGGGGATCCCTCAGGAAATTTTGAAAAATAGATTTGTTTGGTGGATTCTGATGTCTATCTCAGAGCAAAAATGCTGCAGTCGTATAGTGCCAGGCATCATCATAGGAAGAGCTTAAGCACCTCGGCTTGCCATAGGGAGGGTTAGAGACCACCTCCTCTACCAAGATTCTGGCTTGAAGATCAGGCAGAGCGAAAAAGCTACAGTCGTATTGTGCTTGGCCTCATCATAAGAAGAGCTTACGTGCCTCAGCCTTGCCATAGTGACCTCCCACCTTCTTGGATCTGCCTACGATTTATTTGTATGCAAATTTTATTGACCAAACAAGGCAGGGCTGGATCCTGGATTTGTGTAAAGGGGAGGGGGGAGGGGTGCACACAACATAGACGATCAAAGATATCATTTTCTTGGGCTAAACCGAGAAAATTTAGAAAAATGGTGCATCCTCTATATTTCACAAGTTTTCGTAATATTTTAGGGGTTGGTTTGCTGCTAACATAACAAATTGGGGGAGAGGGGAGAGGGGGGGGGGGGGGACAAACCCCTGGAGATCCGGGCCTGCAAGGCTGTAATGATTTAATATTTTCCCCTCTTAAATGGTCTCTATATTTCTAAAATACACACCTCTCTGTGTGCCTGTTGTGCGAGACTGAGGTCCATCTCCAAGATCGAAGAAAGCCGGGAGTAGCGAGCAATGAATTCTGGGTCGTATGTGAAGTAGTTGACTGCAACAGGAAAAAGAGTTCTATCAATGTTGGATACAATGATGTAAATCAAAATTACATATACATTACATAGTAATAGTGGCTCACATAGTAATAGTGCAATCATACTCTTAACGTTCATCAAAACTGACATGTCATTTATAGCCTTCTTTAATTATTTTGTATTGAATACATGTTTTCAAGTTTGAAGGAGAGTTGAGTTGAAATGAAGTTTTACGTTGCAAGGGCAATATTTCAGCCATAACCCAATGGGACGTGCAAGGCGCACATCGAGTGAAAAGACAGATCATGAAAGGAAAGTGAAAGCATGGGGGTACTGATGCCCTATTCTATCTAAGTGACACCCAACTCTCCCCAGAAGCCCCACAGATCAGTTTCCAAGACTTATTATTCCAAGGTTTCATTATTGCATGATTAGCCACAGACAATGTGAGCGAGTCATTGATTTGTGGTTTTCGGCAATCTTTCAGCCACATCAACATGGTCTCGCTAACCTCACATCAGTGTTGGATCTCGTCTCTCCCGGCTGAACGAGGTGCCTGAGGCGGACTCGAACCACAACCGCCAAGGCAGGCAAATTGCTGGGCCAACCACTGTGCCATCCTGTGCCCCTCAGACAATGTGCCCCTCACATACATGCATAAGATTTTAAACGGGTAAGCCTCAGTAAGTCGCACACTTACCCATTTCAAAGACCTGAACTGGAAGAAATGAAAGATCCTTCTTGTCCGTGAGCTCGTCCGTCTGACCAGGCACGATGCAAACCTCCTCGACCGGGGGCAGAACGAGGATCATGGATACCTGAGGGGACAGTTCAATCACTTCCATGTCGTACAACCGATGATCCACATCAGGGGAAATACCTGCAATATCAGACAGGTGAATAAATATTCACTATACAATACAACAAAATATATTTTAAACTTTAATTTAGATGTTCTTCCCATGATTCCATATCTCCAAAATAATAGCAAGTCTGTTACATATTTGCCAAAGTAAAAATAGGAAAAATTATTGTAGACGTTTTAACCCTTCACCTCCCTGAGACATGGTCTTCTTCTGTAAGTTCAGTACTGAGCAACTAATTGTCCAATCAGTGGCACAGTAGATACATTGCCAGGATTTCGCAAAGTTCAGGATAATATTTATGAAATTTTGTCGATGGTACACCATATACTAAAAATGACCCGATCCAAAGGGTCAGGGGTGTCAGTGACCAGGTTGAAAGGGTTAATCTATTAAAAAAGAGCCAACTCTCACCTAAAGAGTTGAGAAGCCTCCTGGAGGCCCGGCTGACACTGTTGCGGAACTCTAACTGTGATGTGCTGGGTTTTATCACAGTGTTGTCCGATCCTAAACTTTGAAGGTAACTCCATTCTTCCCTGCAAGAAAACAATGACGTGTTAAAAAAAAAGAAATTTTCCCTCAAATACAAAAGTATGGTTAAAACTTCTAAAATTTCGAACAAAAAATTACATATTTGGAAATGAGTGCACAGGGTTTTTGTACAGCCAAAGTACAACAAACCGAAATATCTTTGCAGGATTTTTCTAGGCACTGTTGCCAAGGTAGAAATTACCGAAAAAGTACTAATGCTTTTCGCAAATTGAAATTCCAGGATTTGAGGTGTGTCTTGCCAAAGTTTTGCACAATTTAATGACTTTCCAAGTTTTCAGGCGTTGTGGGAACCATGACTTTGCTTTAAAACCAGTAATAAAGAAGTCTAGGGAATGCTAATGATCCTCCCCCCGCCAAAAAATAAAACCCCAGTGACAGAGGTGGAAGAAACGTTTCCCTACCTGGAGACATTCGGACAGTCCCGGATCTTGACATGCGGCAGGACGTTGGGCATCTTGTGCTGGACAAGCACCTGCAGTTTCTCAACCGACACATGGATCTTGAGGTAGCCGAGGTACAGACCGTGGGGAAGGGGGATACTGCTCACTTGCTGGTATAGGATCATGTCCTGCAGGAAACAGACACAAGTTTAGTCAGGATGTGCATGTTATCTCAGAGATTGTCATATCTGTCTTACTTCAGCAAGCTGATACACAGCCAGATGATCAGGTGATATCCAAGTAAATCAAAGGCCAGTTATGTATAAATAGCGTAAACTAGAGTTAAGGTTTTCAGATTATTGCTTAATGAAACATGTAGTGCATGTCTGTAGGCATAGGAGCATGCGTGGCGAGGGCAAGCTGGGATCCCCAACAGGGGGACTGAATACACGACAAATACACAAATTGTCACAAAAATAGATAGGGGGGCTAAGGTTGTTCTGCCCCCACGCTGGCGCCACCCTGCATAGGAGTTTGGGGGACAGTGACCTTCTTACCCGGAATTACTCCTTAGAAAACCAAACTAAAAAAGGCTCTGCTGTTGCACGGATCCTAGGCACCGTTGCCCGAATTCTTGTGTATTTTTGGCCTGAATCTGGGGCAACCGCATCCCCCGACCCCCTGAGCTACTATGCTTATGTCTACAAGGTAGCCAACAGGACATTCCCAAGGGAAATCCAGATCCTGGTCTACTTACTGGAACACTGCTAAGTAGAAGACTGTTGGCGTCGTTCAGATCGATTCCTGCGAGAGACTGCCTCCGGGCAAGCTTGCCAAGAGATACCCACTTCCCGGAACCCAGCGCGATGAACTTGGTCTCCCGGATGTGGTTGATGGTGATGAGCACGATACTCCCATTCGGGTCCTTAAGTGGCTTGTAGTAGAACTGACCCAGGTCATGGAGGCCCAGTGAAGACTGAAAAGTTTCAATATGGCATCAGTATAATGCACAAGCCAGTACTACCATGGGTTTTTACCCAGGTAAATATTTATGTGGGTCAAGGGGACCCTAATATTTATGTTTTGGGATCCAAAAAGGTAAGAAATATGGGTCCGAGTTTCAGTAATTGACTTGTTCAGTACAGTAGATGCTATTTTTAAATTTCAAAATGTCAACATGTCATTACAAAGACAGGATTGTAGACTGGATAAACAATTCAGTAATTTCAGTAATCTGCTTAGGGGGTGCAGGGGTTGAATTTTTAGGGTACTGAATGCAAAATCCTGCGTTGGTTCACCACTTAATGGGCAGATCCAGGATTTGTGAAAGTGGGGGCTTTGCATTGGGGAAAAGACATCTCCGAGAGCGCCATGAGCACAAAGAAGAGTACCAGGGAGTCTCCCCTCCAAATTTTTCAAAATACTAGATTCAATTTGGTGAATTCTGACAGATCTCAAATACAAGCCATAAAGCAGGGTTTCAGTTCCCAGAGGGTCCCTCCTGGATACACCTATGGATTTAACAAACAGTCATATTTGCTCAACAACAAATCATTATCTAATATTCTCAGTTGATAATATTCAATGATAGTGTACTGTCCTGATTCACTGAAACATTTCTGTTCCCGGCATATTTAAATCTGTGTAAGACATTATACATAATTCTCACCTGGAGCGTGGAGGCAGCTTGGAGGAGCTTACTACGGAAGTGCACGGTCCCAGCACTACTACTCTTGTCCATGTCATGTCGTAACGATTTCACGTCATCCCAAGTACATGCAATCTGAAATACAGAGACAACACAGGAACATTAATATTGGACAGGGCTCTCAATAAAAAAAAAAAGATGGATGACTGAAAACTACAGGTAGGTAATTAGGTAATTCTTTCAACTACAGAATACTAGTACATGTAGTAATAATATAATCAATCGAAAGGTTCCGAGTTTGAATCTCGCCTGGGTCACTGTCGTGTTGCCCGGAGATGGGAGCCCCCTGGAACTACCATGACGATATGGTTGAAAAATTACCAAAAGTCACGTTAATCAAGAGTCACTCACTCATTAATAATAACGATTTTTGGTCTTGTATAGTGCCGAGTCCAGGCTTTGTAAGCTTTCAAAGCGCTGTGCGCATTATTACTCTGGTGTAACCCAAGCAGCCTCTCTGCACTCCTGGGGGCAATATTTCAGCCATAGCGCAATGTGATGTGCAAGAGGCACATCAGGAAGAGGGACAACACAGGATCGATAGTAAGAAAGAGAAAGCAAAATATCCTCAATTTAGACGACCCTTACGGCAAGCATGAGGATACTGGGGTCCTATTCTTTCTGGTGTTAGAGCGACACCCCCGGAAACCCCACGGGGTTTGTCTTCCAGACTTAACCGGATCTAGAAAAATAAAGTTCACATGTTCTGTATTATATCAGTATGAAGCTTATTCTTTGTTGCAAAAGCTGGTTTTAAAGTTCATACTGGTATAGGATGCTACAAAGGCAGACATCTTAGATACTACGAGGCGAGAAATCCTGAAGACACATATTCACGTTTGCAATTCAGTTTTCATACTTTCAAAAACTTTGAAATAATTCAGGAACACGATTCCTTGAAATATTACAGACGTAAACTCTCCCAAAATGTATTTATTTAAGACATAGCTCCCGAACTATTAATAACCACTGCTGGTGTTATCTATAAAATAGAAGTCGGTCAGATAACAAAAAGAAGAACGGACACATAGTTCTTTCGCTGTTTAATTCAAACTCTTAGTTTTTATCACAGATTTTCACACACAATTTATGTCATTCAATAATCAATAATTAAAATTAAGCGTTTGAACTGAACCACGCGAAGACTACGTGCCTCTTTTCCGCTCACTCGTTCAGATTTTGAATTTACCAATGAGAACATCCCTACATTTCTCGTGACGTCACCAATATATGCGCTTGTGACGTTTTGTGCATCGAACCAGTAGACCAGATGACATTTGGTCGCCTTTCCGCCCAAAACTACACCCTTAAAGCTTTTCTCGTAGAGGAATAATTCCAAAAATTGTTGCATATTTATGAAACATTTCTGAGAATGATCAGGATATACAACAAATTCCTGAATAGGGTCACCTTTTTATCATGCGAACGTAAATATGTAACTTTAAAATTGTTTACATTATACATTCGAAAAGTTTCAAAAGCGCGCAGTTCGTATTTCTTGCCCGAAGGAAGTGTAAACTGGTGGTTCTTTTTGATTTTGTACTTTAAATTATCTTTTCAGTCTTTTCGCTGTATTATATTTCTGTATTTTTGGTATTACAATTGCTACAGATACATGGATGTGTGATTGAGTTACTAGTATATGTTAGAGGCTACACATATTTACCCGACATCGGAGAACGTTGAACGTTAACTAGGGAGAGGGGAAGAGCAGTTTTAATTGGAACGGTCGGTTAGCTTTTCACCCTCGAAATCCAGGGCATAATGACTCCGTCAACATTCCGTCATCGGCCCGGATTATACCCTGGAATCACTCTTATTCACGGCGATCGTCTCGAGGCGGGCGATTTGACCAATCAGTGAAGCTTCCATAGCGAATGTTTGCGTCCAATCATGTGGAGGGTATCTCCTAACACTCGGCGAATTAAAAACGTTATGTGTTTAGATAGGAGTGAATAAGACCGTTTTGAGGATTTTGAAATTTTTTTTGGCACACAATTTTTGAAAAAATAAATATATTGTATGAGTAAACTATTCATAGATTGCAGAGATATTTATGTTTTTGTATTTTACAGTTTTTAATTATGAAATTATTATGAATAATCTTTGCGCCTTTCTGGTGCAAACATTCAAATTAGCCTTAATAACCTTTTTTTTAAAGTACATTTCATATTCCTGTAATTACATGATACATCAAACATACCAATACCCTGAATAAAATACATTTAATAAGCAAATATTTTGTCGGCAATTATCTACGAACGAAATATACTGACGTGCAAAATAAACGATACCAAATGATGTCAGTTATTATCACTTTCGTCTTTACGTCATAGTGGATCAAAAGGTTGCTTGGATTTCAATGAGTGTAATTTGATTGACATCATGTCATCGATAAAGCGGCCCAGTCGTGACATGATATTTCTTGCATTCACATTTGTGAATTTATTAAGTAGTCTTTCAAAATCGTGGTATCGTCTCTTCTGCACGTCAGTATAGATTCTCTGATGCCATGGGATAAAAAGTAGCTTGCAAGGTAAAGGTTTTCTACTTCCCGCGCCATAAAAATCATTTGGTCGCCCTCTTAGACTTCGATAGCTCAGGAATGTTGGAACCAACTAGAACTGACTCGAACATGAACACAGCAAGGGACCAACCTTCGGAACCAGTCATCAACAGAGCATACCTCTGTGAACTGCACATCAGATCTTTATCCGTAGCATAGTTTTCTACTCGTGTGTCTATCATTCGTACATCCTTAGATGACTCTTGAAGTACAACTGAATGTTATGTTGATTGCATCATTGAGGGATATGCATAAGTTGATGAAAATAATTGTTGATCGTCAAGGTGAAACCTTATTGTGTGTTTTATGGATGACGTTTTGCTCGTGTGTACATTTTGCTCGTGTGTACATTTGCATCTGTGTGAAATAAATAACAAACACATCATGCCCCATATTTGAGTGTTCATGAGGTTTATTTTGCTGTTTTATTACTTCGGGCAACCGTCTCTTAAAATCGGATAAGTGGTCAAGCTCAGCTTTTACTTTTCAAAAAACAACTTGTGGAACTATAAATATACATAAGATTATGTAAATATATAAGATATAACATGTTTGTCGGGTTTACAGTCTCTTGAATAACCTCATTTATTCTGGGACCCCAGTGCCATATATAAAATACAATAGAAACAGGAAACCTTTTTTGTGAACATTCCTGCTATGTCATAGTGACACAACCAGTGGGTGGTGGTTAACCCGACCCCGGGCCAAGCCTACTGACTCGTACGACAAAGTGCACTAAAGTAGGAATGTAGATTAACTTATACAATTGGTTTACAAAGCAGGGGCCTGCACGAAGCACATGCGCAAACCAACACTAAGATCAGTATTGTATATACATGTACTTAACCGGCCCGGATCCTTTACAGTAGCTCGGACTTTAATTTTTTTGGCTCTGTTAGCAACAAACAAACCCATCAAATATCACGAAAACTCTTGAAAATGCTGAACATGCCCCATTTTGCATGTTAATTTTTCCAAATGGTTTCCAGGGGAACGTGCCCCCGGGACACCCCTAGAAAATAATCTCTTTCATTAACTATGTTGTGCCCCCCTTCCCTTTTACGCAAATCATGGATCCGCCCCTGGTTGAGTACTTAATTCGCGCTCACCGCGTGTACCCGTAATGGCTACATTGTATGTAGTTACGATGTTACACCATTCCGAGTGAATGGTCAAGGAAAGAACCGAGGCTCTATGGCAACCTGTACAAAATATGAGTCATATCCATACTTAGAAAGAGTAGTTTCGTTTCGCGGAGAGGGCTGGTTTCGTTGTAGACAAACGTGGTTGTTAAGGTGTAAGTACTCGAAACGGGACGCTCTGATATACATACGCTGCAGGAGACTTTTTACCGACACAGAAGAGTGTTCAGAAAAAGCTGTATCAAGTCGGGAACACCAGATTTCCTTTCGTCCTTGAGTCGAGACGGTTTACACGGTTAAACTACAGCAAAATGGACTGTGTGTCAAGCTCAATCAAGGAGAAATTCCCGGAAGATAGTTTCAATAGTGTTATTTGTAGTTGGCCATGGTTCGATTTTCCCACTCTTGAAGACCTCATGATGGTGACTTTATCGGAGTTAACTCGGAGGTGCTCACGGACAGACTGGTACAAGTGTATGTATTTTCTAATTGTAGACGCAAACGTGTCTGTGGAAACGACGTACAACAAGGCGACTGGGTTCTCTTTTGCATTATATATGAACTTCGAAGACGTAGTGAAACTATTTCTTGCGGCTGGATATAACCCCTGGCGGGAGGCGATTATACTAAACAAAGATTACATTATTTGGCGTAACAAAACATATCAAGAAAATTTGTCAAAGATCCTTGAAAGTGCTTCTTCTCCAAGAAGTCTCCAAGATCTGTCTATCTTCAGCATCCGAAAATGCTTGGGCAAGAAACTTCCGGATACAGTGGACAGTTTACCACTTCCGGTGATACTGAAAGACTTGGTGAAGTTAACCCACATCTCGCCCATGCCATTAGAGGAAGGTCAGCCCGACAGTGATGATGATGATGATGATGATGATGATGATGACGACGAAGACGATGATGACTACGACGAATACGACGACTACGACGACTTCGACGACTACGACAACGATATCAATGATATCCATGATTACATTAGCCCGGCCAGTAACGACGATATATATATCGAAAAAAGTTTGAAGCTTGGACCACCGGTTGGACAACTTGGTCCTTTTATCTTCGAGTAACACAACAATGCCTAACACAATGCTTTAAATATCAGCCTTTCAGTGATGTTGATGATGACGATACAGTGGACAGTTTACCCTTGAAGCTGAAAGACATGGTGAAGTTAACCCACATCTCGCCCATGCCATTCGAGGAAGATCAGCCCTACAGTGATGATGATGATGATGACGAGGACGAAGACGATGAGGATAGTGATCACTACTTGCATGATGACGATGATTTCGATGATAAATGTGGCGTTTTCTATTATGACTACAACAGCAACAGCTACGGCGAGTTTGCGCTACCGTATTGGAAGTCCAGTTCGCTCAGCAAGTATTTAGAAAACTTGGTTTATCCCTATATCTCAATATCACATCCGGTAACACAAGGATGCATTATAAGTAAAATCATCTTAATATCGACACAATGGACACATCGTTTGGACGATCTATTGTACAAAAGTTGTATTAGGTCATTTTCAAGGGGCAAATTCATCATCCATTTGTGTTCGTGGCATATTTAAAGTTGGATACATTCTTCCGAACGCTAGTGTAGGTCCAGTGGCCTCTGTGTGTAATAAAAAACATAAACTGTAAAGCATACCTTGTGACAGTGTATGCCTAATCACCGGTTAAAAGTCAGCTTATTTCACGTCGCTTTTTGCCTCCTATTGTGGCAATATCGGCGACATTGAAGTTTGTTCGTTTCTGACTGGTCAAAAAACATTGTCCAGTCTACGATACACCACCTCTGGTTTTAGCGTATTAATACAATGTACCCGCTCGTGACCCGTGGAACGTCATATTTGTAAGCAAAGAAAACAATTGTAAACAAAATGGCGTCCAAAACAAAACATTTCGGATTTTGTGATAATTAACTGACAGCGCTCTACCTTTGCAGTAACGGGTCTCCGATTTAATAATACAAACTATGCATTACAAAATATTCACCATGTTGATGATGAGGCGATCACTGCACGACAGTCAACACGGTCTTGAATGAGATGAAAAACACAAACAATCACTTGCTGTTGGAGAGGAAAGATCGCCTTCTTCTGTCCCAGTGACAACAAAACATCGCGTATTTTAGCATTTTCAAAATCCTTTGCAGTAATATAGTCCCTAATATAAGTTCCAATCGAGTACCAGCGCATCAAACTGTATGTGAGCTGCGTCACCGTGCTCCCCGCTGCCAGATGCCGTTGAAGGACATTTCCAAATCAAAGGGGAGCAATTCCTGCCTAGCTTGTATTTGATTATACAAACAACTGAATGCTCATATTGTTGATTTACCTTTTGTCGCATGAAACGAA
>JAUELE010221387.1:0-12856 GCA_031471655.1 Diodora aspera | reverse complement strand
CGGGGGGGGGGGGGTGCTAAGATTCTCCAACGGGGTGGGGTACAGTAGCCGCCCGCTGACGCCGCTCCTGGGCCTTGATGATTTGTTGCAGTGAAACATGTACATTCACAATTCGCCCAGATTCACATATCGCCCCGATTCACATTTCACCTTTGAACGAACTGCTAAATACGTGGAACGTGAACTCAAGATTAACTATGAGAGAATCAAACATATTGTCACAACTGGGATCTGGATGACATACACATTGTGATGAAACATACACATCCACATTTCACGGTCATTCACATCTCGTCAATGACCATACCGCCAAAGGACGTTAAAAGTGAACTTCATATTAACATCGAAAGGGTTAACAGCGGCAGTGCAAGTGTCAATCGGCCCCTGTCACCCACCGTCTTAACAACACCAAACATTCCACGTCGTATGTGGGGGGCTGTTTGTGTACTGGCACGGAGAAAAGATAATATTATTTCTCGTGTTGCTTTGCCATATGTCGAGCTTGTGGTCAACATATTGCCCATCAGATAATCAAAAGTTGGGTAAGAATGGCACTCCGATAAGTAAAGAAAATACTCCGAGAACTGGGTCCGACAGAATCAAAACCATCAAACAGAGAAAGTATTTCACTTTTGTCTTACTGGTCTGACTATCCGACTGTCTCCGCGGACATGGTTAATTAGAGTAAAGGGTTTAGTTTTCTACGCATTAATTGACTCAGGATCTTGAAAACAACTCTGCTATATTACTGGATTAAGAATTCTTAAGCCATGAATAGACTGCATGGATTCTACATCATCGTCACTAAAAGTCCGATACGCAGTCAAATTCAAGCTTTTCTTTCTGCATACACAAGAAGGTTAAGTATACATTGAAATATGTACGTGTCTCGATTGATGAACGTATAATATGCTTGACAATTTTCCGTGTTGACTAGTCATTAGTATATTTCACCCCAGGGTAAAACAGTCAGAAAAAACTCATTCTGAAACTATCTGAGAGATTTTCTGGTGTACATTAAGATATTCTTTTTATCGGTTATTGTGAATAGTGTACATGTATATATCTTAAACAGCGTGTCATGAAACAAGCGAAATGATCTTCGATAACCCCAATTAATTGCTGCAACTCTGCAATAACATTAACAACTTATCGATGCTTTCGATACTGACCTTGCACGCTTTACATTCACTGTTACTGTCTGAAAATACACTCCAAACAGCGCTTTAAGAGAACGTAATGGATGGTCGGCCTATTTGAAAGTAGAAAATGAATTCATCTCCATCTGCCGAAACAAAGGGAATACTGCGTTATTTATTTAGGCAAACACGTGTCCGATTGACAGTTTAGGTTATAACATTTAGCACACCAAACGTAGATCGTGCTCGAGAGAGAGAGAGAGAGAGAGAGAGAGGGGTCAGATTTCTGTTCCTCAATTATGGAAATATTTCGCGATCCCGAATAGTATGTTGACCGATTGGTTTCTAGTCAAGATTATGCTCGGTGACACAATGAATGCTTCAGAAGACTTTTCGTTGAATAATATCATTCTTTACCGAATCTGAAGTCGATGAAATATGCTACCAGTTTAAGCTTAAACAACACTTTTCTGCTGAACGTCCTTGTGTGTGAACACTCGTCACAACCCTTGCCTCAATGGAGAGCTGTAGAGTATTACTCCTCTATAACTACATTCCCTTTCAGTCTTTCCCTGAGGTAAGCCCAAGCAGTGAAGAGTACCATGGAGTAAGATGAGCTTCCACTCGCTTTGCCTTGACTCAAATCTTTACTGAAATCAGTTGGCGTTGTCGTGGAATTAGACAAAGTGGATATGGAGCTGGCATGTGTGACATGGTCTCCTTAACCATTTACCTCATCCAAAAGTGATGGCGAAAAATTGCCTAAACAGTAGTTTCTTGGAAGCCAAATTATAAAGACACAAGAACCCGCTACACAAGAGTATCACGGTCTCTATTAAACTGTGTTTCTTTTAAAATCAGCAAAGCCAAATGTATTCCTGTTCCAAAATCCTCGGATGAATTCAAGGACATCCATGTTAAAACTTAAAGTTGCCTTATGGAATAGGAGGTATACTGACGTCCAAAAGAAAGTATACAAACGATTTCAATTATTTTCCCTTACGTCTTTATGCCATAGTTGATCAAAAGGATGCTTGGATTTCGGCGAGTGTACTTTGATTGACATCGTCTCATTGATAAACCTTCCAAGTCTTGAAGAGATATCTCTTGTATATCCAACGCATTTGTGAATTTATTCAGTAGTCTCTTAAAATGTTGGTATTCTTTCTTTGGACGTCAGTATATGTTCCGAAAACAATTAGTCAGTAAGTGTGTGGACACAATATTGATAACAGTATGGACATCTGCCTCCACCTTAAAATTCTCATGGACACAGAAAAACTGCAAGTAACGTTAAATTGTGTTAAACATGTCGAAATTGTAAAATCTGTAAGTTTCATTCACAAAAGAATCAGAGTAATTGAGTAACATAACAATCATTTCAATACTGACACTGTCAAACGTAGTCGTTACAGGTACATGTGTAACAATAACAAACAAGAAATTACTGTAAGCAAACAATACAGAACAGCAGTTAAATGTTCCACCTTACGTGGAGACGACCATAATACCGCAGATTATGCCATAACAGAGTAATATATAAAGCCAACTTCTAAATTATAAATTGCGTAACACAGAAGCATGTGTTGCTTCAAACGTCGTTTTATTCTCGAACAGAATCAATATGCTCTGTAATTGTATAGAAGTTGGTTCGGAGATTCAAGCCAAAACATCTTCATAAGTGTACCAACTGAATCATTTCCTTCATCACTACCCAACACCTTTCCAGGGTAGGATTTGTCTACAGACACTGACTGAACCAAATAAGTTGAATGTAATGGTGAAAAAATGGTCAAAGTTGTTGCTGTGTTTGAGTGAACTATACTTTTGCACTGGTGTAATTCTTCTAACTTCACAAAATTAACATTTAACAGCATCCAAGAAAATATTCAAATGTGCATGTCTTATACGTTAGGCAAGGACATCCTTAACTATTTTGCAATATTGAATCAATTTGTTAATACTGCCATTCCTTGTCAATACTGTTACATTTCACATGTGTTATCAATTTCCACAGTACATTTGCAATATTTTGACCTTCACAAGTAATTTTGTTAGCTTAAAAAGAAAAGAAATAAATTATGAAGAAACTTACCATCCTTTAGTCCATTGGCAAATAGTCAACAAAGACAGTTACCTTAGCTGTCAAAACTGTTACCATAATAGTCAAAACTGCTACTGACTTTTTATAATGCGTGATAATGGAATGTTTAAGCCTTTCAGTATAAATGACCTCAACCACATCTTTCCATTCTAAAATATTCACACATATGTATGTGCCTGTGTTTAGTTGAGCGAGTTTTGTCGCAAATAATTACCATGTAAAAGTGAATGTCAATACTGCTACCTTGTATGTCAATACTGTTACACATTTACCAAAATGTTGAATACCTTCTTAAATTTTATTTTGTTTCGAACAAAAAACAACTAATATTTTGAGCACATTCAAAATTGGTTATAGACATTAAAACAAGAAAATCCATCATATACAAAACAAAATATCACCTTTATCTGCACAGACTGTCAATACAGTTACTTAATCTGTCATAACCGCTATCATAATTCTCAAATCCATGACATCTTCCGTTCAGATATTGGGTTCACTGTCTTTTTCGAGATGCAATATACAGACTTTCAATAACTCTTTTCTTACTAATAACATTACAACAAATATGCATATATTTCCTTTAAGTTGTGAATATGTGAGTAAGTATTGTCAATACTGTGACCATCCATGTCAATACTGTTACCTATTTTCACACAACTCCGTTATACTTCCGCATGATATTATATGTGAAAGCCAAATCCCATGCATTTTCATCGATTTCAATATTCTTGTTGCAATGTCTACACAAAATGGAAATCGTGAGATAAGGTCACCCTTATTGAACCATAACAACATTCATTTTCAACACTGTTACCTGAAGTGTCAATACTGTTATTTTCTGAGTGGTAATGGTATTGACAGTCGCGGTATTGACTTTTTAATATTTTAATTAATATAACAACAACAAATGGTCCCCAATGTCTAAACCATTCATGCCATGTGACAGACACATTTGAAACAATTTTCCCAAATGAATTGATTTTGAAACTTCAATATTTTTTTGTTCTGAAAACATGGTAACAGTTTTGATCTGCCAAATCATAGAATCAAAATTTTACTCACATGGCAATTGATTTTGATGTATTATTTACTCAGAGCAAATTCAGCATCCTGCCATGTTAAAGACAAGAAATGAAAGGAAACAGACAGGAAGTGAACTGATGAGAACACTTTGGGAGTATTCATTTTTTTTAAACTTTCAAATCTGGTAACGGTATTGACAGAAAACTCCTGTGACAAAGGTTTTTTCCACAAAAAGCAGTGAAAAAATAAAATTAATATAGTAATGAATCGATCATAGTTTTCTCTTATTATTAATTGATAGTATACACTAAAGGTTGGGTTATTTGAAAAACCTAGTGATTTCTAGTCATTGGTGCAAAGTTAGAATTTTCAGTTTGGGACAGGCATTTTTCGTCATTTTTCACAATTCAAATGTCCCTCAAAGTCTGAATTTTAAATACTCTAACAAATTTATATATGTAACATGACCAATTAATCCCCAAATATGCACTGAATACAAAAATATATGCCACTTATTGATTTAAGTTAAAAAAAATATGTCGGACGTAAAATTTAGACTCTTCAGGATTTTGACTCAAATACCATTCAGCACGTCCAATCTTACCAGTAACAGCAAGGAAGTGTCCTGCCAAACAAACCAGGAAAATCAAACGTAGAGAACGTCTTACAGCCATAGCATCACATCAGAATGTGTCGGCGCTGTGTGTCTTCAACATACGCTGTTTTCTATTGAAAACTTCAAGTTCTGTTTGTGTACTGATGTCCTTAAGTAGAAACATTCACGGCATGGTTTTTGTTTTGTGTAAAACGTCTGTGTGACTTGGCTAGTGAACATTTTGAAGTTTCAAACATTGTGTGACGTTGGAGGGAAAACAAAAGCCTGCGATCAGATTAGATTTTTCTCAGGGACAATTCTCGTGTTTCTTTACGTATCCGAGAAGGGAACTAACCTGAACAGGTCACGAAATGACGTTTGGAACAGCGTGGAGTAACAAAACCAGAATGATGTCTGACAAGCAAAGTTAGACTAATCATGCGCCAAAACTTCATTATTTTATATTTGACTCTATTCAGATGAGAGGGGGCGGCTATTGTCCGTACTCATTTAATGTGGATACGTGGTCAAACGCAGCGCTCTTTTTTCACAAATCAACCTATGGAATGATTAATATACTTCAAATTATGTACATGTACATTCCATGAATAATACACGAAAGATATAGCATGTTTGTCGGTTGTACAGCCTCTTGAATAACCTTATTTATTTCGGGACCGCCGTGCCATAAAACAGAAAATTGCTTTCTAAAGTTTCCGACAGAATCTTGAAAATATTCGTAAGCCTTCGGAAACGTTACACTTTTAAATAAATGTATTCGGCTCATATTCGGAAAGCATTCTAAAATCGACGCGAAATTATTCGACAAAAAAACGATAGTGTCGGAATGAGGCTGACTATTTGAAAGTAGAAAATAAATCCGTTCTCACCTACCGGGACTAAAGGAATACGACGTCATTCAGTTTGGCATACACTTTTACAATGAATGATAAACAGTTTATGTTATTTATTTCACACAGATAGTAGCAGTCTATTTTAGCGTTCGGCAGCACGTATCAGAAATTAAGATGTTTTTCCTTCCAGAAAGAAAACCTGGCCAGCACTGATGAGGGGTACAGTCGTCAGACCCGAGTTGCCTGGTTTCTAATAGTCATTGGACAGTACGATGAGACGTTTTCCTTGCTACATGGTGTCATTAAAGGCTTGGAGAAGAAACATGGTCAAGATGCATAGAGCTCGCAGATCCGCTGTTTGCAACTATGTAAAACATGAAGAAATTCGGGACAATGGAGGTAAATCAGCGAAAAGGGTTTTTTTCACTTAAAGGCCACCGATCACGATTTTTATTCAAATGACTTATAACAATAAATCACGTGGTTTTGTCACCCCACGTGTTGATATCTCGGCATCTGATTGGCAGTTCGCGAACGATTGAATCATTGGTTCACTGCAGATCTGAAAAAAACGATTTGCGATTCGTAAAGGTCTGCGGTGAACTTTACAAAAATTCTCTTTTAGGTGAAAAGTTACAAGTAATTTTGTAGTAATTTTGCTGTAAGTGTGACTGGGGGTTTTTTTTGCTTTTTTTCAGATTGATGACGTCATTCTTATGACATCAAGAGCACTTTATATGATGCCGAAATAGAAAGGATTGACGAATACGATCGAGTGACCAAATTTCGTCATCGTATATATTTTCAGGTGTACTGAACTACGGCTGCGGGCATTTTCAGTCCCCGACCCCCAGTCACATGAACTGAATTGGGTTAAGCACCGTTTTAAAACTGGATGTTTTTGTTTCAAAAACTAAACAAAATAACATTTATTTCAGTTACAGGAGTAATATAGTCAAAGCCTGAATAGGAGATTAAATTTGGCTTGTCAATTCTGAGGTAGTTCGTTCACCCACAGGCTCAAGTTCGTCTCTTCGTCTCATTAAATAAATTCTAACATCCTTGTTGTCTACATTGGTGTAATGGCAGCATATCGATTTATATCAATATCATGATCACATCGTCTATTTCAAAGGAACGAACACATTTCTCGCGTTGTATTGGCATCATCCCTCAGCAATATGATCACCCATATCTCCTACTTTTTATCCCCCAGTCAGATAATGGGATCGGACGCACACCTGTCGGTGTGCTCCCATTTGCAAGAACTCCCAAGTGTGAGACACCCAAGTGCAAGACACTTTATGGTTGAGTGGTCATGCTTCTAAGTACCCACACCTCTAATGGGAAGTGAACTTGGCCCATGGAGTACAGACAGTAGTAAAAAACAAAAATAACTCAAAAATAGTAATATGTGTCTATCATTTAATACAGTATCCATCACTCAAACAACATGTAGCATCCAAACAATATTCAAGGTCACAGTTCATAGCACATTAACATCATAACATTCATTCATTCAACAGCACATTCATTGAAAGTTATGGCACGGCAAAGTCTTTTAATATCAGCCAATGAGAGTGGGTTAAACCAGTGTGACTGTAGGGGAGTAGGGTGTGTTTGTTTAACTAACGATCCTCCTCTCCACTGTCTTGCACTTGGGTGTCTCACACTTGGGAGTAGACCGATTACAGTGATATTAGTTCCTGTAGATATGCCGCTGCTTCTCCTGCAACGCATATGTAGACCGGACACAATATCTTATAACGTGCGTTACAATCTTAGAAAACTGAAATCAAGTTTTCACACATACTCGCTTTGTTAGCACCCTTTCCTCTAATAAGTGTCAGTACTCTAATAAGTGGGGATTGCCTACTTTAAGGCATATGAGGAACTGTTTACGTATAATTGTGCAGTGATGAATGACGGCCCCAAACAGTAAACATGATGTGCGTTCATGTTTTTTTCATTTAATCTGAGATCTCAAGCGATGTAAAACGAATGTCCCTATGGGATAATAAAATAACATCTCATCGTATCTCAAATATTAAACTTCTCTTCAATCCCCCTTGTGCGAATGCCGCTTACATTTTTTACATCTCCCAACTGTTACCTGGAGACCCAAACTCGAGTCAAAACATATTAATACTTTGTATAGTACAGTATAGAACAGTTAATTTAAGTCTATATATTAGCAGAGGAAGGTGCTTAAAACCAATTATACATCACATGTTTATGCGATTCCGTAGGGTTGCATTCAAGATGTTAAATACTGGGTCGGGAAAAATTCGGCCAGGACGTTTCGGCTCGACTTCAAAGGTCGAATCTACGCGCAGTTTCACTAAATTTTGGGGCGAATGTTCCCGAAGAAAAAAAATAAATTCTATTTGAATGTATACCTTTTAGCCTTTATCAGCCTTTATTCATAACACATTATACATATTGCTCAACAAAGCTCAAAAAGACAATAAATATTGATTCGACTGAGGAGACACAGACAAAGAAAAAGGAAATACGTTTGGGTGTTAAACAAAGCATCGTTATCAGAAATAAGTTGGGATTTAAAAAAATGATATGATGACTTATCGAAACGCTATTGTTACAACCGTGGTAATTTAATCAGTTTATCAAAGAGTTATTTTTACAGCAGAGAATGATAATAGACTCATGGTGAAACAAATAAATTGATGAAAGACAGGGGCCGAATCTTTTCAGACTTTACTCGGTCCATTAACTATTGAAGGGACACTCGTCAGTATAGGCATAATATGGCCTTTTGAAGCTATGTATTTCGCAGCAGTTAGGGGAAATATCCATAATCATTGAATATTTAAATAATAGGTAATCATTTAATAATAGGTAATTCAATATTGATTTTCCCTGTTTTCTCTGGATTACTTCAAATATAGCATGTATATATATATATATATATTCACAGAGGCTGTCAAGACGAACCCTGATTGCAAGACAGTTACAGACAAGGCAATCGAGATGTCGAGGACCGGTTGCGGGGAGCATACAATAGAAATGGTGCCCGCAAACCCAGATATGAACCGGGGAACATAGAATCACAGCTGCTGCACCGCAAATCAGCAAAATGATCAACCTGACCTCTTTAAACTTGTTTTGTTGTTATTATTATTACTGTTATTAATAATATCATTATCATTCTATCCTTAAGTTCAATCCTCGAGAACGAAGCAGTGTAGTAGAAAGTTTTCATAAAAATCATTATTTTAGACATCATCTGCACTAATATTGCAAGGATCACTAAACTTTGCACAGGCATACACAATGGCAAGTGCTACAATTCATCTTCTGTGACCAATTTGTGAAATTTCGTAAATTGACTGCCATTTAGAAATTTTATTTTTTCGCGTTCTTTTGACCCTACGCATCTTTGAAATGTAGTGCCTCCTAAGCAGTACACTAGCTTGATGCATGGTTAATATAAAGTGATCTCAAAAATACTCAACCATGCTTACTCTTTTCACAACTGTCCAGCAAATTTGCTTACATTTAGGAAATATGAGGGGCAGCATCTTGGTTGGATTTCAGTCTGTAGGACTAATTCTTGTTCAATTTCTTTTCTCCTAGCCAGTACAGTTTCTGCTCATTTAGTAATAGCAATATTGATGTGCAAGTATGTCTGTATGTGCGTTGGCTTGTCTATGTATCTTCTTGTCACTTCACAGCTGTATTTTAGTATGTGATTGTATAAATAAAATGTAACATTCTACTTTCATCTTGTTTGCTTTTGTCGGGTTTGTGAAACTCATGAACTCAGGTTACAGTGTTATTGTAATGTATAGTGTGTAAAAAGCAATGAAATATAACATGGAATGTTAGCTACCACCCAAATGAAGATTTAAAAACATATAGTTGGCAATGATAGTGTAGCGTGCTTGCCCTGGCCAGGGACCAACTAGGTCGCTGATCTCTTTGGGAGAATAGATACCCAGATCGAAAGATTACTAACCACATCTCACCTAACCAGACACTCTCACTTCTCGTAACAATTTCGGACGCTGCCACCAACTACACTAACTAACGGGGTGTAGTTCCCATAGACTCGGGCTGCCAAAGTGACACCTGGACACAAAGTTCGATCTGTTCAATACCGAACAGAGGGAAAAACCAAAATGTGTGGGTCCTGCCCCGCCTGAGTGGGCTTCCGGGGACTTTCTGTATTAACTACCTCCTGTTTACCCGCAAATCTCCTAACCCAAGGACCCAGTAGCGTAATGCTATGGCCGAAATACCAATTAATGGAAGTCAAGGAACTCAAACACACAGTAAGATCAACCAAGGTTTATTAAAGTATAAAACTCAAAATCTAATAAATATATATAATCTCTCAACATCTCTCACATAAATATACACATACATGTAACTTTATCACCATCATATCACAGCAAAATGTACACATATAACCTAATCCACTCCCACATTCATTCACGTGGCAAAAATACTATAACAGGCATACATCTAATTCAGCCGAGAGCTCTCTCCTCACTTCTCGCTGACAGAGGTCACACTATTACTTTGGAATGTAACAGTCGTGAGGGGCTATCTCACACTTCAAGGGACCATCTCAAACTAACCCATCGTAGAAATGGAAAGTTTTCAACTTATAATTACAATAAGGTTGATTTACAACTATCCAGTGAACGACCAAAGCTATAGCAGTATACTATTACTGAATAAGTTTTACAACAAGTCACTTGACTAAGTCGGGCGACTCATGATTATCTTTTGACTTGGGTCTAGGAACGAAATACCCACTAACCCGTCACTTGACTAAGGTCTCTAAACGAAGGGCAAACAACGACCAGGAGTTCGACTCGGGTCTGGCAAAACTTTGCTTGACTTGTCTTCACGAGTCGGGGAACTCGGGTCTAACAACCGTCGCACAACTCGGGTCTAACAACCGTCGCACAACTCGGGTCTAGCAACCGTCGCACAACTCGGATCGCATGAATCTGGTCGGAGAACCATTCTACAACTCGGACCATTGCTCAACCCAGGTCTGGCAACCTGCTCGCAATGAAGTTGAATTACTGACTAGCTCAAAGACCAGTCAACAGATCAGGTCTGCAAACCTGTACTGGAGCCTGAAGACTACATGGGGAAACGACTGCTTAGTTCATAAACCAGGTCAGCGACCTGTCACATGACCACAGACGGCCGACTATCGGAACATCCTAACATCAAGTCGTACAACCGGGTTTGGCAACCCACCTCGCAACTTGTAATCAACGACCACACATTATAAAAGATCCCTCATGATGAAAGACTAGGGTCGCGCAACAAAGACCACAAATCTTCAATAATACATACATGCCTAAATTACCTAAAAATACAGAAATAAGACTTGGAATCTGACAAAGACATAGGCGTTAAACAAAGCGACGACAACGACCCCTGGCAATCATTTACATCCCCTTTGAATGACTTTTTAGCACATACCGATTATATGAACTAACGACATACAAGATAAGTATAATATCTGAATTGGCATGACCAAAGGGAAGTTTATACACCTACACAGAACTGATACGCAAAGTTGACCCACTCTTAAGGTTATGATCTAACTCTGTACATAAAACATAAACCCACTCCTGCCCCTCAACCACGCAAAATCAGGTCCATACCTACAGTTTGCTGGGCGGCACCGAGTTCCCATGGAATTGCACAACAATTCCAAACTCCCTGAGGGGAGACAAGGTTAACTCCAGGTGACTATGTGGCCAACCAAGGACCGAGCCAAATTCTGGGCGTCCCCGCTGCAACCCCCTTAATTGTAATTGTTTGTGTTTTTCATCTCGTTCAAGACCGCCTTGACTGTAGTGCAGTTATCGCCTCACCATAAAAATTGGGAATATTTTGCAATGCATAGTTTGTATTAATAAATCGGAGATCCCTTACTGAAGAGGTAAGTAGAGCTGGGACATTTGTAAGTTATCCGTTTAATTTTCCCGGAGCCACTGTCAGTTAATGGTCATAAATCCGAAATGTTTGGTTATCGACGCCATTTTGTTTACAATCTTTGCTTTGTTTATAAATATGACATTCCACGGTTCACGAGCGGCTACATTGTATTAATGCGCTAAAATCAGCTGCGGTGTATCGTAGATTAGACCATGATTTTCGACAAATCAGAAACGAGCAAACTTAAATGTCATGGTATAACTAATTATAAACTCACCTTTGACAAAAATGATTAAGCAAATGTTTATATAACAACAATTTGGAAAACCAATGGATGAAGAAAGCAAAGTGAAGTAATACGTATTGTGTTAAGTCAAGAGCAGACACTACACCTGTCCGTTCAACTCGAAAGCATGCAGGGATCCTCATTGGTGTCTGCCAAAGTACAAAAGAATTATATCCCTTTGGTGGCGTCAGCATTTCATGTGACAACATGTTTTATTTAGTTGTCTTCGATGCAACTAAACAATTTTTAAGAATGTCAGTGTAGCTAATAACCCTCAGGAGAATGCTTTCAAGTGTCATTTATCAGCAAGCGGCCCATATATCAAACAAATGATGCAGGAAACAGGAAGTGTCGTCATTCAATCGTTTTATTTTTTTCTATTGATGAAACGTATCTTTTACTTGTTTATCACCAGTGGTGCACAAATGTTTCGTAAACAGATTTGTTTTCACTCTTTTTACTATATCCCATTGCATATTAAATGATTTGTAAAGAAAAAACGTAGTGAAAACAAGAGCCATCCCAAGAAGGCATATCCCCCCGGAACTTACAACTGAGGTGTGACACAATCAGTCAAGTTGAAATACTGTTTATAATCTTAACATGCAGGTCTTAAAATTCTGCGGCACTTTGCATCAAACCGATTGAGCGAGATCTGTTGCCATCTTCTCAGGTTACCAATTAGTGAATTATATAAACCTCCTGTTGCGTATTTCCATTGTTGTGCCAGATTATTCTTTTCTTGGGAAAACCTCTTCTTATGGCTGGCGGGACATTCTATAGAAAATCCCTGGCCCGCGGGATTTTCTATTGAATATCCCGCGGGAGAAGGATATTCTATAGAAAATCCCGCGAGCCAGGGATTTTCTACAGAATGTCCCACCAGATACCCAAAGAATAAAACCAAACGTGAGTTTCATC
>JAUELE010221376.1:0-12857 GCA_031471655.1 Diodora aspera | reverse complement strand
TTCTATGACATAGGCTACATTGGAATCGATAGCTACACGGGGTCCGATCTCGACGATTTCGTTTCCACTTCGATTTTCTATTGAACTGTGGGTAGTTAGCACTCCCAACTCATTACAGCTCAAACGATCAATTACTCCTGATTAAGTTGCAATTGTTTTGATTCCAATCAGTTTGAAATAAACAGATAAAGCTGTGGTTTGTTCAGTTACAAGTACCGTTTTCCACCTTGCGTTAGCTTGGCTTGTTAAGGGGAGGTAATTACGTGCTAACTACTTCGAAAATGGATTCTCGGTAAACAA
Source organism: Diodora aspera (assembly GCA_031471655.1). Classification (NCBI taxonomy): domain Eukaryota; kingdom Metazoa; phylum Mollusca; class Gastropoda; order Lepetellida; family Fissurellidae; genus Diodora; species Diodora aspera. The sequence continues at coordinate 12,557 of JAUELE010221376.1, read as the reverse complement.
GGGTTCGAATCAAATTAATATTTTGAAACTAAGCATGTAGACAGGCACCTGTGAAGATACTGTGACAACACTTTAAGTCCCACCGTGCTGCCTGCTGCCGTTTCTTCAAGGTCATGGACCTGGCATTATCGTTATATGAAACAATCCTAGAGTACGGACAGTACCAAGTCACAGGTGTCCCTTTCATCACCCGAGTTCTTTTCATCAATCTTCATCACACTTTCTGTAATGCAGTTTCTCTAGTGTCAAGTATATAATCATAATTATTGCATCTCTTCACTTTGTTTTCTATTTCCAGTGATCACAGTTTGGTACCTACACATCACTAATACTAAAGAACATTGTGGCATCTGTAAAACAGTATAATATTAGTGCGGTCACAAAGATCTTCAGGAAAGAATGAAGTCAACAATATAAGGTATCAAGATACCCATAAACTTTCAGCAGTTTTGCTACCTGGGGCAACCATTTTACAAGCTTGCAGGATGATGTGTCCAGGGTTGTATTTAGTTATGGTTGTCAGTGGTGGATCCATGGGCAAAACATGAAAAAACAACAAATTTACAGTGATTTTGTTTATTGGTAATTTACAATAATATATGAATACAGGGGTAGAAAACACATATTAAGTAATGAATACATGTGACAGACCAAGACTGGAGTACACATCATCCACAAAGTACAAGAAGAACAAAAGGAATGTAATCAACAGATGGCGACATGACACAGAAAGAATCAGAAAGAGGAAGAGCTTATTAAACAGCTAGAGTGTCTTCGACCTGGGACTGTTTCAAGATTTACCAAAACACACACCCCTAATGGGAGCACTTTTCTTCTGATTTTAATATTAAATTAATATACAAAAGAATCAAAAAGTCTCAGATTACTCAAAACGTAAAGTGTTTTGGTGGTAATAGTCTCAAAATGTTTTTAACAGAATCACCTAAAAAGCTGTCCAAAAATGAAGCCGATATATTTTGCATGCTGTTGGTATTTTGATATCGGATACAACTTCTAGTGTTGCTGAAAATCCAGCACATGAAAACTTAACAGAAGACTATGGCAGTCGTGAAATCACTTTCAGTTATAAATATTGGTCATAGTGGTCCAAACTGAATATAATACCTTACGCCGACACTCGTCCTGCATTCTATAACATATGTGCTAAGGAAAGCTCAATCTGTTACTGTTACATAATTTTACCCAAAGATCCTCTGAAAACTGAAGTACACTGTCCTGACAGAAAGACATCAGCTTTGCTGACCAAAAAACCACAAACACTTCTTACTCCACACAGATCACAAAACTGCACACATTAAGTTCCAATAAATTAGTCTATACAATTATGAGACCTATAAATATGTAGGGCAACATCATGTGAAAGAACAGCTGAAAAGAAAAGTACCGCGATGCACTATGGATCCAATTTGTGTCATGTCTTTGCGACTGCAAAAAGCACAACCACCATGCCAATGTACAACTGAAGTGATGAACCCAATTGATTTGTGTCCGATGATCAAGGATGTCGAATTTTGATGAAAGGAGGAGGATGATAGACAAACAATTGGGTTCAGCCACTCCAAGACCCCTTTTGTACCTGACATGATCCGTGCGCTTTAGGAGAAAGATTTGCTGGGTTCGGTCACCTGAAGCAGCAACTGTTTGACACAATAATGCTGAATAGCAGGCAGAAATCAGAAACAGGTCAAGATTCATAAAATGCTCAAACATCAAACTGACAGATCTGGAAGATTGTATGTAGTAAGGAGTTTTGATTCATGATGAACAAAAAATTAACCTTTTCTTAAATCACTGCAATTTGGACTGCCATATCAACGGGATGTTCAACTGCATCCTGGGCTGTTCGTATGATTAAAAATAGAAAGTGCAGTGTGTTAAGTATGCTCGACAACACATGTGCACAATGAATAGGAAATACAGAATGCATAAAGCTCTGCAATATCATGAAATAAAAACACATTTACGCATCCTGTTACTAAAATGTTTGCTGCACCAAGTGCAGTGCCGGTAAAAATTCCTAAAAGTCTAGACAATGACATTTTTGTACAGGAATAAATAAATCGCCAAATCCGACACGAGTGATATAGGTTTAAATAAACACCGACAGACAATGTTCATCATGTGTGAGATAATGTAAACACCTGCATCACAATACAACAGTCTTAAGTACAGTGTTCCAAACGCCGTCACTGGATGTGTAAGTGGTACACACGACTTGCTAAACCTGTCATACGCAAAGGCAGACATGCATATTCAAATCTTAAATAGAAAACATCGGAGAGGGTTACGTACGTAACCCCAATACTTTACCTATATGCAATATAGATACAGGACTAGATCACCAATCACAAAGTGTAGATCCAATACATGTGATTCTGGGACAATTCCTATTTACAATTGGAGTCGGACTTACCTTGAAAGAGATTCTATACTCTATTACACCTAACAAGAGTAAGCAGTAAAATCTTCAAAAGCAAAAGAGACGCAAAGAGTCATTGACAAGAAGATTTTGGCCTCTCAAATTAACGATCCATGCAGCTCTCGCGACACATCCATTGATTGAATTAAGACACAAGGGATTTCCTGTGAGCAAATGTACAAAGCGGATTGACAGACTCAAAATGTCGGTAGATGGTCGCATTTTGAGCAGACTCCCAGTAAACAAAGGAAAAGCAGGGAAGCATGAATGGTCCTGTCCCCAACACAGACCAGCCTTATCATCTCATGGATGATCGATTATATGTTCACTCTTATGTACAATATTAAAATTACATACCATGATAATCTTGAGGTTGAAACGAAGCATCCACACTCACAACTGCCATAAACACACACAATTATTTAAGATACCTAAACTTGGTCACGCACTCTACTGATTTGACACTTGCTCTCTTTTTGGGGGGTGTTTATGAGTGACACTCACTTAAGTTCTGTGACCACCTGAAATGTTTTGGGTTGTCCAGTTCAATACTGCCGCACGGTGTGATTAGTTCCCGTATCATCACAAAAAGCTTTTGTCACGCCACAGATGGAATACTAATATAGGTATACAGCCTCCTCTGTCATTAACACTCAAGTCACTGTTACTTCCATATGATTTGCAACAAGAAAACACATCGTTCTACTCCCCTATCAATGGCACAATTACGTCCACAATGTGATGTAGTGTACATTTCCAATGTCACAGGGTAGTACAGATTTACATACATAACAGTGTATTGTCAGCGCCCGAGTTTTGGCAGGAATGGGTTTGGTGTAACTGAGAGATCATCGTTCGTCATCCACGCAGGCGTCTAGTCATTTGCGAACTTGCCGAGATGATCCTGAGCGAGGAGGCACTTCATCTTTCGACGCACTTCCCCTTCTGAGACCCGAGTTTAAGGGAGTCATCATGCTTTGTTGCATCTGAACTGACGACATGTGAGTGTGTTCTCGCTGCAGATCACCAGTTGGAATACCCCTGTGTAGTTTGGTGCTTGTGCGTCTCTCTCTGTCCCTTGAAATTGGTCTCGGTGAAGTAGCTATTTAAGAACAAAGAATTAAGAAAAGATTATCACATGCTTAAAGCAAGACTAGAGATGAACTCTTCTTCAAAAATGAACACTACCTCTTGCAGGTTGAGTGAACAGATCATTAAACAGGGAGTGAATGATAGAGTGGTTTTGCATTTACTGTCCTTTCATGAATTGTTCAGCTATATTACCTTGTTGCCCAAGGTCTATCTCCCTTCCGGAAGAATATTCAACCTGGCAGGATTTGACAGCATATATATGTCTTATTTGATTATTGGGCTGGCACACTAAAAACTGTGCCACACTTAACGCAGAAGATTGTTTTCATCTACAATTAAAAAGAAAACAATTTGTAACCAAAATAAAAATAAAATTTGTTACCTGGCTCTGTATGGTATGCAATGGTCTAACGAGTTTCTGAATTCAGTTCATCATCTCCATATTGCAAGTCAACAACACAATACAGAAAATACTTGTCCTCATCCTCATAGGTTTATCAATTTTTCAGAAACACATTAAAGAAACCATCTAAAGAACAATAACCCTTAAACACAGGTGTATCATATCTTAACAAACGAACATTCACAGCTGGTGCTTGATCTGTTCAGTTCTATGTTCAAGTGAGTGAATGTGATTTAACGTAGCAGGGGGTAATATTTCAACCATAACGCTACGGTTGGTACAAAGGGCACCAAATGTCGAACGAAAGTGGCTCAGCCGGGATTCGAAAGTTCCATGTTCAAAACTAATTCTCCTGATTCATCTCTCTGAGCAAGATGAGTGAGTGATTTGGGATTTTTACTTTACATGGTTTTCAGCAACCCTGGAGACATATCGACAGTGTGTAACCGATATCATGGTTCAATCTCCCAGCTGAAAATGAGGCACTTGGCAGGATTCAAACCCATGACCGTCAAGGCTGGCAGATTACTGGGCTGACAAACTGACCGTTGCGCTATTCTACACCCTAGAGCAAGATGACCGAGTTTGTACTTTTTCTGGCTTTCAGAAATCTTGGTTATATTACCACATAATCATTTTGGACAGGTTTCCCACATTTATTTTGACCGTGACTAGAACACAATTCTTTGGTTTGATGACGCTCAGGCTGGAAACAAACCATCACGCACATGACTCTCAGGAGCAACCGTCGTCTCTTTGCTTTGGGAACATCAATTTGCACTTCAATGCCACAGTTTGGGGCTGAACAAGAAATTTTGCACACAGGATTCGAAACACAAACCCCCATTGCAGATCAAACTTCACTTGAAAACTTTAAACAATAGACATTCACACCTTTTTCACTTATGTAACCAAGCAGTAGGAACTGTTGATAAAATTCTGTTCAGTTAAAACTTGTCATTGTAAATATATGACATATCAGTATTTGAGAAACTGTTTATTTACAAATTGCACTGATACAACATGTACAACATACACTGAAGACATACCTTTTACAAAAAGAGATCAAATTTTAAATGTACTGATGGCAAGACAGACGAAAAGGTGAAAACACTTACACAAGACTAATAATAAACCTTTAACACTATATTTCAATAGTATGTATATCTCAACTTGAAGAAACAACACCAGTGTACGACAAGAGCATATATGATCACACTTTCTAAATGTGAACATTGTTCAGTACACAAATCAAATAATTGATTTCATGGTATTCTATCATTTCATCACGTGAATGGAGTTTTGTCTACTATTACTTATCAGTTTACAAGCCAGTGTGACTGAGTAATTTACACCAATCTTTCAACTGTATCACCAGAATTAACAGTTGTGAATAATCAGAAAACTGGGACAGCAGGAACAGGGTGATTTCCCATCCTCGAAATCCAGGGCATATTTTACTCCGCCAACGGTCCGCCATACACCCTGGATGTCCTCCTATTCACCATAGTCATTTTGTGTAAGGAAAGTCCAAATCTGCTCAACATAGACAACCAATGAAATGTTGCATTCACTGCATGAGAACTAACTCTTGATAAATTTAAACCCGCCACATTCTTTACTTCGGCAAGTGTTAAGAGAGATGCACCACATGAATGGGCACAGGATTTTGCTATTGAAGCTTCACTGATTGGTCAAAACGCTGCCTCTACACCATAATTGTGAATAGGAGTGATTCCAGGGTATATGATGGACAGTTGGCAGAGGTCTTATAAGCCCTGGATTTCAAGGATGGGTGATATCCCAGAATCAGTTAAGTGATAAACATGAACATGTGAAGGCAATAGCACGCTGGCGATTTGTTATTTGACATGGCTATTCAGTAATCTGTCAGCTATAACCACCATGATGTTTCTGCATCTTGTTTTAATAGCCTTTTCAACAACTCTACTTCTTTCCTCTGGAAAGTGTGTTCCTTTCATTTCAAAACACAATCTTACAATCTTTATTTTTCAAAAAACATCACTTTAAAGCACAGCTTAAACTGGCAACTATTAAAAACTTTAGGGAAATATATTTTTTACAATAGCCAAAAAGATCGCAACCTCTCAGAGGAGAATGTTTTCTTTTTTCTCAAACTGAATGTTCTTGACGCATATTTTGCCCGAACGAGACTATTTGGTGTATGTCTTGTCAATAAATTCACAACGACCAAATCTATTCACCTAGTTTTCTTTATATTGCACAACAAATGCTGTACAAGATTTCCTTCACACTGTCATGCCAGTACATATTGTTTTCTACTCATATACGCTCGGCTACTAGTGTCAACAATGTTTATGTACATCTAAAACACAAAAATTGTTTGGCTAAGGGATGAGGTATACTAAACACATTTTAATATTGATAAACAAACATTCTGATCACTTTCAATCATGACCCATGTCCACCACATATTTTCTCAAACTTCAACACGCTTTCCTCCTTCAGCTTCCTGTTTAGATCCAGAATTCTAGCTTCCAATGAAAGACACTACCTTATATACAAAACAATACAGAGAAAACTAGACTGCATAAATCCCAGAGAAATCCCAATTCCTGTTAACACAGCTTAACATTTCCTTCTGCTAAAACCATTTTATACATGCATCTTATGTTGAAGCAATCATACAGCACACAATACAGAAAGGATAATGACTGATCTTTGGTACTGCAATCAAAAGTGTTCTTATCTGTTCCTTTAAATTAAGTCGGAATTGTTCCTCAGTGGCAAAACTTTGAGGCCTACCGGGCTGAACCTGTGCCGATAGCTTAACAAATTTATACCAGTGTAAATGAATGTTTGTGTGATAGTTATGCATATTAAACTTACATTATTTCAATAAAGAAATACACTAGTGAGGTCTTGTAGCCATTAATTTCTCAACCATGGGATTTCCTGACCAAGGACGTTTGTAAACTTGTCCACCCGTACATCTCCAAAAGATTACAGGTATGCAGGGGAAGTTACTCAAAGTAGTAAATTCAAGTTCCACTAGTGAACAACTAAGTTTCAACAGAAAGGGATGCATCGCCAATCTGTCATGTAAACTGGTTCTGCGAGCTCAATTACAGCTCCAGCATATGAGCAGAGGTGCTGGAAGAAGGAATGTGAGAGACAGTCAACCAAACATCCGTCCACTTGGTCCTTTCACTCATCCACACAGTGATCATCCACGGACAGTGACGACACAGATATAAACACTAGTGTGACCAGATCAATATCACGTATTTGCACCTGAATTGTGATGACCCTTTTCTCCATCAGGTGTAATATTCCATCAATACTACTAAAATCACATAAATGTCTCCATATTACACAGTCTGCATTTGTCTTGGTTTTTAGCTATCTTTAAGCTATATCAATAAAATGCCAAGCTTCAGAGCCTGTCAACCAAGGAAGGGTTCCAACCCATAATTTCCTCATGTTGCTGATTTGACACATCAATCACAGCTCTTCAATGCCCCTGAAGTTTGATCCAAATATATGTATATATTAATTCATTAAAAAAAGATCATCAAAATTCAAAATTTGTGGTTTAATGCCTGTTCCAGGCTGCGGACACTTTCCTATACTGCACAGGCAACTGAATAAAAGCTATATTTGATATCTGACTGGCAAGAATGTATGTAAATAGCAGCCCATGCTAATGCCAAGCACCAAGCTTCACAGTACAAACTGGGACTGCAAAAAAAATTGTGTATGCCCAAGTTTTCAAGCTTTAGGAAATATGCCTTGTCTGTTGTCATATGGAAAATATGATGCAGAATGGATAAAAGTTCATTTTATCACCTCTTTTTGGGGGGGTATAACTTGCAAGTGATTTCCATTTACACAGCTTTCTTTAATCGTTCAAACATTTGCTTAATAAGCCTTCTAAAATTGCAAGTTAGTTAGGGTAGGTAATTACTACAATGTTAAATCTTTGGTTACATCAAACGCTTAGGAAACCGATTAACAAGTACAATTTCCCAGCCTAAATTAACCAGTCAACTGTAATCATATCTGATCCATGAACAATATTAATGGGAGTGATTTTCAGTCACAAAAAATAAATTTCATCCCATGCAAATCATGTCACATTTCCACATCTTTCAACATCATTTTTTCTTCCCCCTCACAACTGCTCCATAGTACCTACACAATTAGTACTACGGGGTACTATCACACAGTTATTCATTAACTGGTGCACAAGACTAGTTCATCATATTCTTTTCTGTTCGAAAAAATTATCTGTTTGGTATCAACAAGATAAAGTGAGGAAGGAGCACTTAGCCCATTTGCATCATGCAATGATCTGGCGAGGGAGTGCGTCTGGATTATTCATGGCCTTTTGCAATCTTTAAGCCATATCACCACAATGTCAACATCAGGGCTCTAACTTCAGACAAAGTTTGGGCACAATTTGACCCACAGCCTCCTGGCATGGTTAGATTGCTGGGCTGATTGAGGAAGCGTTGGCTATCCCACAATCTCTTAGATGAGAAAATAAACTGCTCCAAGCCAAGTTCTGTTGGTCTTTGATGCAGAGATGTCAAACTTCACACCTTCAGATATGATATGATCAGGCAGCAACATATCAACGCTGTCTCACCTGACCAAATTGTAGTTTTTCTTATTGTGGCCTCATCCTGGTATGCCACATGTATTCAGATTTGTAATTAACCTGAACTTTGGCACAGATGACATGACATGTAAATGAGTTATAAAGTCAGAAGAAACAAATGATGGTCTGTGGTCTCTTGAGCTTACCTTTTCTCAGATGTTTCAAAGCAACGAATTATCCACTGAAACATGTATGTTTCTTGTTCCAGGGTTATCATATTTTATAACCATTACACCTCTGAATGTGGTAATACGCTAGATTTCACAATACTGATATCAAATTGATAGTCTTACAACTGAGTCCCTGTTGAACTGATTCCCTCACACACTGGGAAGTCCGATTCCTGGAAGCTCACCCCTTCTGATGTCCTTCATCCACCTACAAACAGCACAACGCCTGACCAATGAAAATGTTTAGCACTAACCAACTGTCACAGCCACAAGCAGGTATCCGATACACCAAACCTTCACACTCAAGCCATGGCATTGATCAAGGTCTCTGTTTGAGTGGTGCTCCTCGTCCCCTCCCGTCCGCGGCCATTCGCCGGATTTTTGAGCCATCTGCACTACTCCCAACGGGCACTGGTAGTCCTGATCCCCTCATACTAAGCCTCCCTCCTGATGAGGGCGTGGCCAACCTATCACTGACCCTACTGTCTGTAACGCCCTCCTGCGACTCGGAACCCTTCGTAGCAAGTGACAACCGTGTGGGCAGCTTATCTTTGGTCCGAGACGGCAGACCACGAATGTCTGAGTGAGGAAAGAGAGAAACGAAGGTCTCATAAGCTGTCAAAACAGATACAGAAAGGAAAAGGAAAGACTTTGCATTTAACTGGCTTTTAAAAGATGTAGAAACTCAAGAAATTGCAGGGAAAAAAACAATTAACTTTTACCAACTTGAGCAAATTATAATTTGCAAAATATTTGCTGTTTACCAAAATGCTTGTAAAATAAAATACTTGTGAACATATTTCATTGAAAAGGGTACCGAAAAAAGCATGCTTGCATGAGAAAAAATGTAGCATTGCAAACAAAATATGTGCATGCATTTTAGGCAAGCTAGCCAGTCACCTTTACCATGCAAGATGAGCTGGTATTGAGAAGGGTAAGTCAGCAGGAAGGCATTGAAGGAAATGGAAGGAGAATGATTATGATGATGAGAATGGTGGTGATAGTAGCAATTATGATAATAAATTTAGCATTTGTGAAATTTCAATGCATCTAAAAGCCCCTTTACCAATAGCATGCAAATATTGCGAATTCTGAAAGAACAAAAGTGTTTTGCAACGATTTTGGAAGCTTCGGAACTTTTGCACATTGGAATCCTGTTGAACTGCCAGGCCAATCTGTCAAGCCTGGATTAGAGCTCAAGTGTGTTTCTGGAGAAATACTGACAAAAACCATCAAAATTTCAAACTCAATTACAAGCTCTGAAAAACAGAAGATATTCAGGCATCACACGAACCATGGACGTCTCATACAAATTGCCCAAAGACAAGGAAGTGGAAGTAACATGAATATCTTGAAAATCTTGTAAAACAAGAACAAATTTTGTATTTGTGGCCTTCGACATGAGTGAATACGGTACAAAACTGAAGAGGAAAGAAAAGTAAATACCCAGTACCAGAAACAACCTGATCAAGAATCACCAATATCCAAGGAAAAGATATGCCGGAGGATGAAAAAAAAAAGACCCTCAGGGATAAACACCATTCAAACTGTAATGTAGTAAATAATACTCATTTTTTAAAACAACAGTTGCTATGAAAAATCAAAGCACCTTTCTGGCTTGAATGAAAATTGAGGACAACTGCTGTTGAGATACAACCACAATTGTCCTACCTGGCAAAATTCCTGAGTGATTTGATTTTACATTGCTTTCCATCACCTTTCAGCCACATCACCCTAGTGCCATTCAGACTATGGGGAGGCTGACAAACTTTACTAGTGTTGTCGAGATAACATCCTTTGATAAACTTTGGATCATACTCGATATGCTATGCTTCAAAGATCCCATGAAATGTCTTTTTTATGTTCATATTAATCAGAACCTAATTCACAGGGTCAAGTTTTAATCTCAACTAGAGAAGTTACGCAGAGTGCTCTTAACCTTAGTTTTGGAATTGGATTAGGACTGTGATGAGGTGTGACTGTTCAATCTTGCCATTGTTTTAACACTGGAAACCAAAGCAGCATAAACATGATCTCGAGGACTGAACATGAGACTCATGGTAAAACTATTTTCAACAAACGTTGGTCTTCAATAATCCCTGGGATACATTACCAATATTTTGGGATCATTTTAGAAGTCAGCACATCCTGATGGCATCTAAGATCCAACACATCGGTATATATTTGCTGGACCAACACAACAACCTCCCACCCACCTTTCCCTGTATTGCACTTTCAACATGTGACATATTTGTTAACATTAAACCCATCACAATGTCTAGATAGCGAAGAAGATCAAGGAATTGAAGATCTTCCATTAACGGATTCTCTTGAATTTCTCTTCGATAGTTTTCCTCATCAGATTTGGAAAGTCTACTCACTGACCGAATTATGGTTCGTCCGAAAGACATCAGAAAAGACAAAGTATGTTTGAAGATAAACTCAAGATAAACTACATCAGCATCTAGTCTTTTCTTACAGAAATGCTTGACTCTACTGATCAACATTTGAAATGAAAAAAGTAACAATTCTTGACAATTTTCTGAGAATGCTTAAAACAGAATTTCCTTCACACTAAACAATAGTCATCCATTATCAGTCAGATACAACATAAAGTAATATTCCATCAACAGAAATTTCACTAAATCCTACATACTGATTCAATGTACTCAGGGTAACTCCATACAGATGTCATAACGATAATGTATGGCAAGAAAGACCATCTCAATGTCATTTTACAACAAGGGTGAAAGATTTTGCATTTAAAAAGGCTTTCAGCAATCTTTCGCCCTTATCACCATGAAAGTAATTTAATATCAACAGACGATGAAGAAAGTATGATGACTTCAGAACAGGCAACTCGTGCGATACTTTCAGTAAAGTTATACTGTAACAAAAAGACAACCCAAATTTGTCTAAAGTTTTCATCTACATATATTGATCAACCTTAGTCATCTGTTCAAGTACGCATCTTCTTTAATGAGTGACATGTTAACACATGACCCAAACATTTCCCCAATGGCTTCATCTCCCCATACAAGAACTGAAGAAATTCAGTAAATTTGACATAAGTAGTGAACTCTCAGGAATGATTTTATGGTTACTTTGCTCATCTTCCAGCCATATTACCAAGTTTTCAGCTTCATTGAATGCAAGCTGGCTAACAGCAAACTTGCAACAATTCCATGGGATTGCCAAGCTGATGTGCTAGTCACTCTGTCATCTTAAAACCTTGCCAAGTGGGCAACAACCTCAACCTTTCAAGCCAAAATATCACACACTGTGCATCACAAATCAGGATTTTTTTTCTTTTTTAAAGGATATAAAATAAATGACCCCAAATATTCCACTTTCAGCTTACGTCAATGCAAACAATTATTTATATTATGTTTCTGTTACACATGTATCACATATAATGAATGCTCTTACTATCTTAGTTTGTGTTGCATCACCTATAATGCTGTGGTAGCAAAGGTTAAGATTCTGTATCTTATCGTAAAGAAACCATTGGGAAGGGGTGTGGAAATACTATGCCCGACTCCGGAAATTTTGAATACGGACAAGTTAATTTTTTCACGCTAGTCGTCCGCGGACAAGTAGAAAATTTTAGTTATGTTTTAAAATAAATCAACGAAACTGCACTTAACACAAGTATTAACAAAACGCATTCGAAGATTTAAGTCAAGCTGACTGCAAGATTTTACATGGTTACGAGCAGATGACAAGCACGAAGGGACTGTACACTTCTGCAATGTTTGTCGCATGTATCCTCATATTGCAGACACAACTTCAAGACTTTATATTTGT
>JAUELE010221365.1:0-12858 GCA_031471655.1 Diodora aspera | reverse complement strand
TTAAGAGTAAATGTACAGTTGCATCCGCACCATTTCCTTTTTCTTTGTAAATGTAAATTACTGTATGCATAAAAGAATTTAATGTATGTTTTCTTTTTAGGCAAGTGAAACGTTGTCTCCACTTGTCATTGCCACATTTGGGTTAAGTTTAGAAACGAATGTGGTCAAGTTACCTGAAGAAATATTAGTGCTAACCAATCATATATTGTGTGGCTTAAACAAAATATGTCATCATGTAGAGTTCTTTTTCAGAAAGGTCGGCATCAACTACAATACCAACCTACCAGCCAACTATCCAACAAGCCAAACAATTAACACAATATATGTAGACAGGAAGAAAGAAAAAGGGAAATGAAATGAACAAACAAAATAGGTTTGTGTTTCTGATCTGTCTTGTAACAAGAGATATAAAGCTGGTTATTGCCTCCTGCACTGCGTCAGAAAGAAAGAAAAAGGGAAATAAAATGAGCAGTGTGTAGTACCTAAGCAAAAGACGTTTATGTTTCTGATCTTTCATGTGACAAGAGATATAGAGCCGGTTATTGCCGCCTGCACTGCGTCAGTATCAGACAGTGTAATGTTAATTAACATGCTACTTTCCACACTGCATCAACCATGTTTCCTCGACGTAGACACAGGCCCTATTAGTTTACATTACCGAGACATCATAAGTAATGAATAGTACCGCTTGCAATGAGAGATAATGAAAGCTGAAATGATAACACTCCTTGTTTTAAGCAGCAATGAATGTAAAACGAGACCCTGATCATGATGAGATTCCCTGGCCCAACAGAGGCAGGAAATGGTCAAAGACAAAACAAAGGTGGATTCACACCGGTCGACCTGTCGATTCGATTCGTCGCTTTGGACTCGATCGTGTGGTGCCATTTCTTATTGAATGTGGTGCAATATCATAATGGAATTGATCTTTAGCCGTTGCAACGGTCAAGCGACGTATTAAAATCAATAGGTTGATCCGTGTCAGTCGGTAGAGCGGAGAGTATGACCTTGTGAAATAAGTCAAGGAGACCAATATTAGATAAATAGGTGACCGCTCTCGCTGTGTAAAACAATGTGTTGGGAGACACTGTCCCGCCAAATATAATGCTGATCACTGTCAGCGGTGGCCATCTTGAACGGGGTTACCTCGCAAACAGTTGTCAATTGGGTATCTTATGGGGAGGGTCGACTTGCAGCAAGACGTAGTTGTACATGTATTTTCACCAGGGAGTTGATGATAATAATATCATTAAAACATAATAAACATTCAATAATGTCTCGTGCGCTTATCGTCCTGTACAGTTGGAAATGTGTATACTCTCCATCATAATCTTGTCTCCAAATATCAATAGCAGAACGAAAACGACATGCGTCTTGTAGTTCCTTTCATTTCTGTTTTTTTTTCACCTATCACATCCGTAAAACCTTGTTGAAACGCAAAACTACACAGAATGAGAAATGGTACTGAATACATGTCACAATGCATATCTGAATGAGCCTTTTGGCAAATACAGCTTACGACTTACCACGATGTTTATGCACTTCAAATGTATACACCCACATCAACAAGATGACTCCAATGTATGTTTTATTTATCCAAATATTTGTATTGATATCGTGCTAGACTAACACGTAGTCCATGAAAACTTATCAATCCACAAAAACCCGGAGTTTTCATTATTTTATTTTTTAATGAAAAGGAGCCTTCTCTCCTCTACTGTTTTCATAGGAACCTAGACTTGCTTTAATAAGAAACTAGACTTGCCTAAATGTTGAAAATATCTGTTTAAAAAAATTTGATTTCACAGTCATGGCGCAGGACTAATATCGAACATAAACAGAACGTCATGGGCACATACACGGGTCACCCATCTGCCAGAGATCCAATGAACCTTACCTGTCAGTAATCTATTTCAGTAATGATGATGTAGTAGAAAGTAATGCAGCATGTTTATATACGTTGCCTGTGACGGACAGAAGCCTAAACATTATATCGCTCAAGTCAAATAAGTTGATGGCGTATTTACATCTGTGCCAGTCTCATCTGAATATCGTCAAGTGTACTAAATTGAATTATATCATAAAATTCCTTACTGTCATAAATCACGTCTTGGTAGAAATAACAGTAAAGCAGGGAGAAGATAATTACCTTGGCTCAGTACACACCTTAACTCTTGTAGCGTTTGATCTCTGCTGTGTGTGTTAAGAATACGTGGTTCGAATCTTTCTTTCGACTTGCTTTGAGCTACCAAACAGCATCACCGTAATCACAAAATCAATAGATTTAGTATCATTACTTGATTAAAATGTCTAATTCGCAGACCTGACATTAAAGACGGGGTTTCTCAGATTGAAAACGTGCACGAACTCTTAAAGCGTGTTAAGTAAGAACAACCACTTTACTATATCCTAAAATTACGACACTTTAATTTAATCTGCGGTCAGACTTCATAAACGAAAACGTGTACGAAAACATGTCTTTCTAAATTATTTCCATCCTATAAATCTTTTACCTTATTAATATTCAACATAGCGCGTAATCGGGAGATAATTAGTGTATGTATACGAACCAAATTAAACCAAACATAAACACCATGTTTTCATAAAATCTGGAGTCAGATCCCTTGAGTATAAAAGGTGTACTAACTCGCTCCTATAGTCAGAAACAGTGACAGAAACTCTTTCTTGCTCTCAATCCTATACATCTCAATCGGGAGATAATTAGTAGATGTATATGGACCAAATTAAACCGAACATAAACACCGTCTTCCTCTATTTACGATCGTGGTGGTTCGAGCCATATCATTTAGTCACATTTTGCACATACATAAACAAATATTACAGTTTCCGGGGAGGGAAAATATGAGAGCTCTTCTCATTTAGAGGTCAAAAAGCTTACGCAAGGCTTTATATAAAAGTGGGAATAAATCTTTTCTTAAAAAATGGAATACAGCGTTATAGTAAATTTGTTTATATCTGGATCCTCATGTGATGTGTAAGATCTTTGGAAACCTTTTTCTTTCATGCTTTGATATATTGAGACTCATAATCGTTGAATTAAGTCTATGAAGTCATGCCTCTATGAATAATCGCAAGTGTCAGTGTAATGCCAGTGTCGGAACATGCTAAAGTAATAACATAAAACGGAAATAGCTTCCTTGTAATTGATAATGAGCCTAGCAAATAATGAAAACTTGCTCATTATAGACTAACTTGTCATAAGGGAATATTTATTTCCCAATTAATACCACACCTGTTGATTATTATCACGTTATGTGTATGTCTTTTGGAGTTCATTGGTGTTTGGTTTGTGTAACCGACTTTTGTATGTAAATAGCACAGTAGATCAAGAACATATTACAATTATCTGTGTGTATATTAAGGACAAGTGTCAGTTGTTAGAACATAGCTTTCACCAGTACAAGCCTCCAGAGAGATGTATTCATGACATCATGTTGAAGGTGTCTTAGAGTTGTCACTGCACGAAATATCGAGGCGCAAGTAAGTGCACAGAGGGCTGGTCCAAGTTACGATCTGTTTAAAACATTAAGTGATATCTGTTATACAGAGCGACTGTGATTTCATTACAGCGTCCTGCGTCACCATCAGCAGCGATACGGTATGAAATGTGATCTTGGTATGTGGCTTCACCAGTCTGACCAGAAACAGCCATTAAGTTGTCACCGGAGACCCAGTTGTTGTCACAAACGGTGGGTGGTAATTGAAGACAATTGATACATTGCATGTAGCCAATCTTCTTCGGAAAGCCTGTACTTTGTGGACCTAGTGCATATTCGCTCACACTATACCTTCCTCTGCAAATGCATTAGGGTTAAAGTAATACCGTACAGTTAGAATATTTCTATTACGCCACCTGCGTATACCCTATACATGCCCAATTACGTTTAATGTAGTCATTGAAAAGATATATATCATGTCCTATTGATCCAGAAGGTTTCAATTTGTCTATAAACATCGGCCTGTCATGTCGTGGTGGAAGGTCATTTGCTTTTCTGGAATTAAGGACCATATATATACCTATTGATCTGAAGTACTCATATACTCACATGGCCTATGCCAGTGTTTCACACATTGTGTCTGCTATGTGGCTCACCAGACTTTTGATGTGCCATGTCATGGCACAGTATGGTTCATAGAAGATACATTTATGAAAAGATCATGTGATACATTGATTGAAAGGAAGTGAGAATGTGAAAATAAATCATTGAACTCGAGACTCACAATGTGTCAGGTAAAAGTCGAAAATCTTGTGGTCATATGCCTGACAAGCAAAACAAGAAAATAAAACAAACATCAATAATTGTGAAACGCGTACGGATACCCATAAGGTTTTCAAGAGCTCAATGTTCTAGCCACTGCCAGGACAGACAAAGAAACAAACGTCTTGTTCGAATTTGGTTTCAGCAATCAAAAAGACAATTAATGTCATAGTTAACGGCCACTCATATACCAAAAATGACACATCAATGTAATTGAGCTAGTCAGTGTTCCAATGCCGGTAATAATCAACACATCGAATCCATTCCTCATGGTATTGCGACAGATTAATAATACTCATATCTGTAACATTCATCATTGTTCTTTTGTTGGAGATATTTCTTTACAACATGCCATAAATGTTCGCCAAGGAAGCAGAAAACGTTTCCTTGTTTTAAACACCTGGGAAGAAAACATACCTGCTTTAAGTACGTTTGGTATCTGCATAACTATTGATAGTCATCGAACGAATTCATGTTATGCGTCCCTTTAAAGATGTTGCAGAAACTATGAGTAAACCGCCTCTTGCCTTCAAACATTTCTGAGAACAAACAATGCAATTGCGCTCAGTACCTGCCAAACCAGTCATTACTGGTGACATCAATCTTTATTATGTGATTTTCTATAAAATGTTCATAGCTGATGGCTAAAGTGGTCAAACTGACACGCAAGTCTATACAGACAGATTAATAATTAATTGATCTCACATCAAACAGGCCTTATTTACTGTTTTGTCGAATTAACATAACTGTGAAATGCCTCAGAATCCAGATCTGCACCTTGGGTGTCGATTGATATTTGCAATGAGATATAGCTTTACATCGATTAGAGATAAGACCACCGCTAAATGAGTAAAAGCAAACAGAAACCTTAAACGCTAAATCGCACTGTTGTTTGCAAACAGCAATACTAACTACTCAGAATTAAAGTTAGAAATGTATTGGCCACTCGCATTCCTGCATTCAATATGTACACATGGTTATTCAATAACTGGAGGGGCATTGATGAAGGGGGGGGGCGCATTCTCTGGAAACTGGATCAATATAACATTGTATTTGCAACCAGTTCACCTGGTGACTCGGTGACACACCTCAAACCATCTCTTTGGAAATGTTTACCGTTCTGGGACTAGTTTGCAAATTTAATAATAATAATAATAAGGAGGACACCTATATATCGCCAAACGTTACGAACGGGTCATATGCTCAAAGCACTGCACATTATTATCCCGGTCACTGGATCAATGTAAATTCACAACGATCTCAACTCCACAGGATGTATTCAATCTTAACTGACTGTCTGCACTTGAAAGTTGACATCATATTACTATCACTTTCCGAACAGGGACCCAACAACACATACGTGAATTCAGACAGTTGGACATGAAGTCACTTACCCAAAGTGCAATTATTGACATTGCCAGTGTCTCAGTGTTAGACAAGGCGAATCCGTGAGCCTTACAACCCTAACCATGTAGCCATCACACCATTATCTGGTCTCAACGCTGCTCGTCGCAGTTGTGTCGAGGGATATGTGATACCAACTGAAGGAAATATACATGTACAACAATATGTTTTACAACGATCAACACGCACTTTAAAACCATATAAAACCTCCTATAATGTGAAAACGATGCACAGGTCAATATTTATCAAGAAAATAATAACTGATTTTCTTGGTTTATTACCTTTTCCAAACTTGAAGCGTATCGAATTACCGTTTTAGCAATTTGGAATTCTTATTGGATATTTGATCACAAATGGAATTTCGATGTTTGCTATCGATATTAGTTTACGTTATTTGACAAGCCTTCAAAAATGATAACAATTTGTCAGTTTTGGTTTAGGGACCCGCGCAGCATTGCTAATGATCAGCTGCTTAAACAATTAAAGCGCCTCAGGATCGCACATGGTTTATTTAAGTTTTTCCGAGAACTGAGCCTTTTTTCAATCTCTATTGTAATTTTGTTGTTGTTGAAACTGTTGAATACTGTATAAATAATATAGTTTGAGGGAAGTGAAACGTTATCCTCAGGATAATCGTGTCTCCACTTGTCTTTTCAAACTAAGTGTTAAATTTAGCAACAAATCTGCGCAAGTAACAAGGGAGAGATCTTTTTCAGGAAGATCAACATCAACTACAATACCAACCTTCCAACCAACTATCTACCAAGCCAAACAATTAACAAATTATATGTGGACATAAAGAAAGAAAAAGGGAAATTAAATGACCATTGTGTAATACCTAAAATACGTTTATGTTTATGATCTTTCTTGTAACTAGAGCTATAAAGCCGATTATTGCCTCCTGCACTGCGTCAGTATCAGACGGTCATGTGAAGATGATTGTGTTTTGACAGAGCTTGCTGCTGGCTATAATTGATATTCTCAAGTCATAGGAGCAGCAAGTAACCAACACCGCCGTTTAGTCATTGATTCTAACCAGATCGTCTTAAGAGGGTAGACAGTGTAATGTTAATTAACATACTACTTTCCACACTACATCACCCATGTTTCCTCGATGTAGACACTAGCCCTACTAGTTTTCATGACCGAGACATCATAAGTAATGAATAGTACCGTTTGCAATGACAGATAATCAAAGCCGATATGATAACACTCCTTGTTTTAAGCAGGGATTAGTGTGAAACGAGGCCTTGGTGAGATTCTCTGGCGCTGGAGAGGCTGAAATCGTTATAGGACAAAACGACAGAAAACAAAGGTGGATTCACACTGGTCGACTTGTCGAACTCATTCGTGGCTTTCGACTTGATCGTGGTGCGTCAGTTCTTATCGAATTTAATGCAACATGAACATGGAATTGATCTTTAGCGGTTGCAACGGCCGAATATATAGTTGGAATATAATGAACATTGAATGATGTATCGGACGTGGTATATAGTATAATATAGTTCTCCGTCATAACGTTGGATCGAAATATCAATTTTACAAAGAAAACGGCATGCAGTTTGAATTACATATTACTGAATATATTTCACAAGGTATTATCTGAATGAGACTTCTTGGCAAATACAGCTGACAACTTAAATGAGTGTTACATACTTCAAATGTATACACCCATATTAACATGAGGGATGTCATTTGTGAAAAATACTGTAAGTTCTTACGTATCTGTATATTTGTACTCATATTGAGCATAAACCGAACATCATGTGATCATACAGGGGTCATCCATCTGCCAGAGGTAGAGCTGTGCATCTGCAAGATTCTATGAACGTTACCTGTCAGTAATCTACTGATGTAATTATGACGTAGGAGAAAATAATCCAGCATGTTTATGTACGTTGTCTGTGATCGACAGAAGCTTAAACATTACATCGCTCAAGTCAAAGAAGTTGATGGCGTATTTACATATGTTCCAGTCTCATCTGAATATCGTCACGTGTAACAAATTAAATTATGTCATAAAATTCCTTACTGTTACGAATCCCTTCTTGCTAGAAATGACGTGAACAGCGCATGGAGAAGATAATCACCTTGGCTCAGTACACACCTTATACTCTCGTATCGTTTTCATGGTTGAATATTTGTCGTAAAGCTTTTCACCGAGTCAGTATTCAATTGTTCTTAGCTATTGGTCTCTCCGTTGTGTGCTAAGAATGTTGGGTACGAATCCAGCATTTCATCCGTCTAGGGTTATCAAAAACATCACTGTCATGAAAACCTGCATAATCTCAGTACCATTGCCTGATTAACATTTACATTTGAGTTGATATTGAAGATGAGTGCGAAATTTAATGAAAACATCTCATCGTTACGACCTTCGAGGATATCTCCCAATCCAAATCTTTTACAAATGTCTCAAAAATTTAGACAAAGTGTTAAATAAGGCCCATACTTACATCTTAAACGTTGTCAGATATTTGCCACATCCTAAACGTTCCATGCTTTCATAAAATCTTGAATCAGATCCCTTGAGTAAAAAAGGTGTACGAGCTCGCTCCTATAATTCGAAACAGTGACAGAAACTCTTTCTTGGTCTCAAACCTATGAATCTGTTGCCTGATTAATATTCAACACGACATGCAATATAATCGGGAGATAATAAGTACATGTATATGGACCAAATTAAACCAAACATAAACACTGTTTTCCTCTATTTACGAGCGTGGTGGTTCGTGCCATATTATCTAGTCACATCGTGCATATAAATAAACACATAATGCAGTTTCCAGGGAGTGAATATTTGAGAGCTCTTCTCAGTTAGAGGTCAGTAAGTTTACAGAAGGTTATATATCAACGTTGTCATAAATCTCTTCTGAAAAAAACATTATAGTACATTTGTATGTATCTGGATCCTCATGTTGTGACGAAAATCTTTGGAACCTTTGCTTTCATGTTTGGAGATATTGAGACTAATTAATATGAATGAATTGAGTGTCAGTGTAATGCCAGTGAGGAAACATGCTCAAGTAATAACATAAAACGGAAATAGCTTCCTTGTAATTGATAATGATCCTGGCAAATAATGAAAACCTGCTCATTATAGACTAACTTGTCATAAGGGAATATTTATTTCCCAATTAATACCACACCTGTTGATTATTATCACCTTATATGTATGTCTATTGGAGTTCATTGGTGTTTGGTGCGTGTAACCGACTTTTGTATTTAAATAGCACAGTAGATCAAGAACATATTACAATAATCTGTGTGTATATTAAGGTGTCAGGTGTTAGATTGTAACTTTCACCAGAAGAGTGCAAGCCTCCAGAGAGATGTTGAAGGTGTCTAAGATTTATCACTGGACGAAATATCGAGCCGCTAGTAATTGCACAGAGGGCTGGTCCAAGTTACGATCTGTTTAGAACATTAAGTGATCTCTGTTATACAGGGCGACTGTGATTCCATTACAGCTTCCTGTGTCACCATTAGCAGCGATACGGTATGAAATGTGATCTTGGTATGTGGCTTCACCAGCCTGACCAGAAACAGCCATTACGTTGTCACCGGAGACCTAGTTGTTGTCACAAACGGTGGGTGGTAATTGAAGACAATTGATACATTGCATGTAGCCAATCTTCTTCAGAAAACCAGCACTTTGTGGACCTCACTCACACCATATCTTACATATCTTGAATGTTTTTATCAAGTCACCTTCGTATATCCTTCACATGCGAAACATACGTTTATTGCAGCCATCGAGTAAAGATACAGCAAGATATAAACTCTGTCTTATTGATCAAGAAGGTTACAATTTATCTTTTTAACATCAACTTGTCGTGGTAGAACTTCGTTTGCATTTCTGGGTTTATGCAGCATGTACATATTGACCTAACTACCTCTCATACTTAGATGGTCTATGCCAGTGTCTCCCACCTTGTTTTCGTTTGTGGGTGACCTGAGTTTTGGTGGGACATTAATGGTCCAGTGGGGGCATAGAAGAAAAAATGTTGAACATATAATGTGATAAATTGATTGAAAGGAAGTGAAAATGTAAAAGTAGGTCATTGAACATTGAATTCGGGACTTAGATATATTCGGTACAAGTCGAAAATGTTGCGGCCAAATACCTTACAAGAAACGAGAACCAGCTAGAATTATGCAGCTTTGTGACCAAGCTGAAAAATCTGCTTGGACCCATAAAGTTTCAGTTCAGTTCTAATTTGTTCTAATTTGGCTTTGGCAATCGTTAAGACCAGGAATGATATTTCATAGTTAGTAGGCACCCAGGAACTCACAATGATGAAATGACACATAGTAATAAATGAACTATTCAGTGGTCTTATACTGGTCAGAATCAACACATCGAATCACTTGCGTGTGCTTTTGCCTGACATTGATAATATCAATCTCTATAACATTCATGGAATATGTTGACACATGTTTGAGAAACTGTACACATAAAGCTGACTGCGGCTAACAATTCATCATTGTTCTTTTGTTGGAGATATTCCTTTACCAGATGCATTAAACGTTCGCCAAGGAAGTAGAACACGCGCGCACGTTTCCATGTTTTAAACACCTGGGAAGAAAAGATACCTGCTTTAATTATTACGGTTGGTATCTGCATAACTACTGATAGTCATCGAACGAATTTATGTTATGCGTCCCTCTACGCATTTTGAAGAAAACCTATATTTTTCGTCATTTTATGAAGGCATATCTTTACAACCTGGCATCACGTTAGTTCATTGAAGCAAGTAAACCGTTTCTTGTCTTGAAACATTACTAAGAAAAGAAACTACGTTTAATTGTGCTCAGTACCTGCAGAACCAATCATTACCAGTGAAATCAATCAGTATTATGTGATTTTCTATAAAAATGTGCATAGCTGATGGCTGAAGCTGTCAAACTGACACGCAAATCTATACAGACAGATTACTGATTAATTGATCTCACATCAAACAGGCCTCGTTTACTGTTTCGTCGAATTAACATAACTGTGATATGCCTCATAATACAGATCTGAACGTTGGGTGTCGATTGATATTTGCAATGAGATATAGCTTTACATCGATTAGAGATACGACCACTGCTAAATGAGTAAACGCAAACAGAAATCTTTACCGGCAAATAGTACTGTTGTTTGCAAACAGCAATACTAACTACGCAGACCTAAAGTTAGAAATCTATTGGCCACTCACATTCCTGCATTTAATGTGTACACAAGGTTATTCAATAACTGGAGGAAGACTTAGGTTAGGGGGGAATTCTGTGGAAACTGGATCAATTTAACTTTTAATTTGCAACCAGTTTACCTGGTGACCAGTTATACATCTTGAACCATCTCTTTGGAAAAGTTTACCGTTCTCGGGTTAGTTTGCAAATTTAATGATAACAATAACGAGGACGCATATAAAGCGCCAACCGTCACGAACGAGCCATATGCTCAAAGCGATCCACATTAGTATCCCGGTCACTGGATCAGTGTAATTCCACAGCAATCTCAGCTCCCCAGGATGTATTCAATCCTAACTGACTGAAAGGCACTTGAAGGTTAACATCAGAATATTTCCACTTTCTGACCAGGGAACCAATTAAAAACTGAAACAGTTGGACGTAAACACATCACTGACATTGCCAGTGTCACAGTGTGAGGCAGGGCGAAACCGGGAGGAAACCGCGCAGATCAACTATCACTATATTATCTGGACACGACGCTGTGTAACGCTTCAAGCGCTTGGTATCTAGATATGTGTGATAACAACTCATGCAAATGTATAACTGTATGGTTTGTAATGATATCCTTGCACTTTAATAATTATGCAAATGTATTGACACAGTTGTCCTCCTGTATTGTGACCACGATGCATAAATAATTATTTTACAAGAAAGCAACAACTGATTTTCTCGGTTTATTACTTTTGTCAAACCTGATACTTGTCGAATTTCTGTTTTAGCAATTGGGAATTCTTCTTGGGTTTGATTACAAATGGAATACTTACGTTTGCTATCGATGTTGGTTTAAGGTGTTTGATAAGCCTTCAGAAATGATGCACATTTGCCAATTTTGTTTTAGAGACCCGCTCAACGTTGCTAATGATCAACTACTCAAAAATTAAAGCGGCTCCAGATCTCTGATGGTTTATTTAAGTTTTTTTTCAGAGAACTGAGCATTCTTCAATCTCCATTGTAATTCTTGAAAAGTTTTTATTTCATGGACACTCAACTTACCGAGCTGTGTTCATAATTCTGGACTTAATCTGAATTTCGATATGTTCAAGATGTAAAATCCAAGATTATGGCTCTGTTACTTCCATATCTCGGAGAAGAGACTTTTAAACCAGAGACAAGCAAGAGGCTCATAATTTCTTTTATCAAACGGAAGAACAAGAACACGACTTTCTGGAACATGAACAATATTTAAAATGTTGCCTTGTGTGTCACATAATGAGTGGCTTTATATTCCAAGATGGATGGATTGAAATGGAAGTGTTTTGTTTCATGCCATGATGTGTTCTGAAATGGCCGTCTTGGGTTTCATGCCATGTTGTCCTTCAAGGTATGATGTGTTTCAAATGGTCATGTTGGGTTTCATGCTATAATGTGTTTTCAAATGGTCGTGATGGTTTTTTATGCCATGCGCTGCAAATGGCTGTTGGTGTTCATGCTAGTTATTATGCTTTCTATCATTACTTAATAACAATAATAGACGTTATAAACACTACCTGCCTAGTATCTTTACAACAAAACAAGAATGATATCGGGATTAGCAGTGGTGGTAGTAGTAGTAGTTGTAGTAGTCGACAATGCTTGCACATGATCGGTTTTGATTAAAAATGTTTTCAACTTTTTTAAAATTGCGTGTCTATCGTATATTGTCCACAATTGAGGAAATCGTCCATTAAAGCCACCACTTTAGCTGGAATGCACGTTCACATAACGTGTCTTGGAAGACAATAGGTTTGTCTAACTGTCGACTACGTTTAGAATCCTCATCATACAGAATATTCAAACTTCCAATAAAGTGTAGAAGGAATCTGAATAAATATATATTGTCAACATGTAAGCATAAAGTGTCATATGGATGTAATAAATCGTATAACTATATGCAACAAATTCATGCAACAGACGTCCGATTAAAGAAGAGTAAAATAAAAGGTTTTTATTGCAACAC
>JAUELE010221354.1:0-12861 GCA_031471655.1 Diodora aspera | reverse complement strand
TTCTAAACGTGCGCCACGAATTCGCTTGGTAACACTCGACTTAATCCGTAAAGGCCTATAGGAAATTGGACGCCAACCATTCCGATTGCCATTCCGCCGCCATAAGACCTTTTCTCTTATGACGGTTCACCTGACACATACGAGTCCTTTGCCCGGTCACGGTCAGAGACGAGTAGCTACGAATGTTAGATCTGGGGCTCTGTGATCTCAGTCTGTACTGCGAGAAAACGCATAACCATGACATGTCACAGTTTAGATCTGTCTGCGATCGTTTCGCAGCATTTTTGACCGCTACCTTGGAAACAGTTGCCATGTCCAAGTTGAGATTCAAAGAATGGTGAGTTTTCGTTACTAACAGTGCTGGCAACTATACATTACCCTAATAGCCTGGAAATAACCTCATGGCTTGCTGAATATGTTACCAGTGGGTAGAATGAGTTCTCACAATTATTATACAGTAGCCGAGAACCTCGCCAGTCTTTATACTCTGAAACGTTCGTACTTCACCAAGCATAGGACATTGTACCAAGCATGAAACCTTACTCACGCCCACCAGGGGCCTATTATGTCATCAGTCTTCAAGAACAACGTGTTTAATGAGCGCAGAATTGTTGAAACTACCTTTGACACTTTTATTCAAGAACAGAATGTCGTTTTGTCCCGACGAGAACACTGCCATTTATATTGTTTGTCCGTTTTACATGTCACATTTCTTTAGTTGCTCCACTGTAACTGACAGGGTCATATTAAACCTGGGACAAACATATGAAAGAAAGGTCAGAAAAACAGAAAAATAACCAACGTCTGTTCGATTCTCGTTTCCTGAGCCATTACTACCAAAAGTTACTAATTTCAAATTGTTCGCTTTCTATTAATGTTAATGTCAGCGCCAGCCGTATCATTACAAGGTGTTGTGGGCGTGTGTCACGGCTTCGTTGACAAGCTTTCCTCCACACAATGAAAGAACTAATGCCATAGACATGTACATATATGCCGAGAGAGAGTCTCACTAATGCTTGAAATTGTCAAGTACTTATAATAGGCGTGGAATCGATATTATTGCATGATGTGCCAGATTCCTAGCGCTACAAATCTTAACACCTTTTTGCATTCAACAGAGTATAAATCAATGGGAGAATATGAGTGGAAGTTGTTCTTGTACAAAAGATATGGAAGAACGAGTTTTGTCGATCGCTTCCGAGTGTAAGATAAATTTAGCTAATGCAATGTTTTGTGCTTTCTCACATCGTAAATCCATATTGTAGTTTCTTCTCATCAGAAACAGGATCATGATTCTCTTCATGGAGTATTTTCGTCTTTTGTGTGCATGGCTTGTTATCCCCTTATCTGTTTAATCGTCTTTCATGGTTGCAGTATTTTTGTATTTTTAACCCCAAACACATAAAGTTTCAACGTCCGTTGCGTCTAATCAATAAACATAGAAATACTTCGATTTAAATCGAGGTTGTGGGTTCAGTAAGATATTCAAAAGCCAAACCGCATGACAATTAGCTAGAGCTTGTTCGGGAAACAATTTGATACCGTTAATGATATAGTTTTTGAGCGAGTGAGGGTCTGAATAATTACTCGTCATTATCCGATATCACATGAATGCAGCAGATGAACGTCCCGCAGCGCCAATGCCCATTTTCAGTTGGACCGACTGGGACAAGTGGAGTGAAGTAGGAATGCGACCTGACCATTGGCGGGTCTGGACTTTGGTGCTCACAGCTACTACGACTCTACGAACTTCCATGTGACGGTCTGCTTTGTGTGGGAGGGAGGGATTGTCATGATATTGTGAATGACTCGGAAGGTAGTTGATCATTAAATTTTGAAAAGAGCGAACATATCTAAAGGATTTTTAGTCATAGTTTACTTAAATTTAGATTCGTGTCCATGTTCCAGTCCAGTATTACGCCAAGCATAGGGATACTGGAACCTCATTCTCTATAACAAACATATACACTCAAAACGCAATGCACACTTAGTATTTTCAATGCAGTAACGCAGTTCACATTCTACTTTGTTCTCTTATCTGTAAGCTATTAAATAGTACTAGGCTCACTTTACCGACTAATGGAAATATGGTAATAGTAATGAGCAGATATGAAAACATTACTCTATCGCAATCGCCATATGCAAAAGGTCTCGGTTATAATAACGTCGATGATACATTTCTGAAAATCAAATAATCCCGCCAATAATCTCTGCGCATAGATATTTAGGTTGCAAATGACGCCATCCTAGTTTAATTACCATCAATTAAATACATACGCTCAAAGAAAATTACCAGTTACTGATAGTCAATGACACATATCAAACGCAGATAAAAGTAAATTATTTTCCAAAATTGTAGTGCTGTTTATAACTAAGACATTCCTTTCTGGCTATTAAATGGCCCCAGATTGTTGATAAAGACTTTAGAAATAGAATAATTACTGAAACTGGATTTAACGCTGCTTCTTAAAATATCTCCATGTTTCTACATTTATGTTTTATTTCTGTCCGGCGATTTGCGGTTCTATTCACAGGAAGATAATTGTTCCTGAACAGTGATTTGATTGATGAAAGAGATCAATATCCAATATCCATTTCTTATCGAGGCCTTTGTATATCTCCTCCACTCGAGTATTTCAAAAGGATTATTGAAAAGGACAGATATGATTGTATTTCTACTGCAATCAGATGTTCCGAACTGAAGTATAATTAAACAGATTCAGTGTTGTTTAACAATTGAAAAATGAGAAGACATTATCTTCAGACACATTTGACAATACATTACAACGTAAGTGTTAGCAGTCTAAGTGTTTCACGGCCGGTTATTGGAATCAACATTGCTGATGGTAGTTGAGTTGATATGTCATTGACGCCCTGATAAACTATGTTTCTTTTGTGAACCATTGCAAAAAAGTCAATGGTTGGCTGTAATGTTTAAAAAAACCACACTGCACTGCTGAATTAAAATATACTTCATTATTTGAAGATTGAACGAATACCTTAATACAATGTTTGAACATTAAATACAATCTTGTCCATGGATGAAACACTAAACATAGGGATTAAACGTGAACCAAATCTGTTGAATACAATCCCGTAGAGTGCTGAAACATTGAACATAACCAACAGTATTAAAACATCAAACAAATCCTATTACAGTACTGCAGGATTTAACAAACTGTAAGATAATTTCTTTAAATAATTTCTGCCAAACTGCTGAAACATCGGGGATAATTGTTGCATTGCTGAAACATTGAACGAACTCTTTCACACTGTTGAAAGATTGAACGAACTCTTTCACACTGTTGAAAGATTGAACGAAATCTTTCACACTTCTGACACATTGAACGAATCTTTTGCACTGCTGAAATATTGAACGAACTCTTCCACATTGCTGAAACATTGAACGAAATCATCGTCACTGCTGAAACACTGAACGAACTCTTTCATACTGCTGAAACATTGAACTAAATCTTTCACACTGCTGAAACATTGGGCTGAACCTACTCAACTTCTGAAACATTGAACAAAATATAGTTTAGTGCTGATACTTGGAACAAAACCTTCTACACTGTTGAAATATTGAACGAAACCTACTGCACTACTGAAATATTAAACCAAAGCTACTACACTGTCGAAACACTGAATGGAACCACCAGTTTACTTAACAAGAATAATTCAGATTGTGAATTTATTTAAAATATTTGTGTCACAAATACATTTTTACTTCAAATTTGGTTAGCCCTGTTGCTCGGCGTACATACCACACTTTTATAAAGCTTTGTGTTGTTATGAAGGCTTAAAACATCGTCAACAGAGAATTATATACAAATTAACGCCATTTCAAAGATGAAAGTAAACAATACGACCTTGGAGGAGTTTAATACCCACAAGACACCATATATATGCAGTCCTACCGGAAATACGGGCACTCTATAATTAACTGAGACGCAATACGGCTTTTACCTTTAATGTTCTCCAGCAGATCGAATGCTTGTAGGGTCTCGGAGCCAGTTGACGCGCAGACTGCCAATGATCGTGACAATGATATCGTGGTGGTGTTATTATTGAAACCTTTACTTATTAAATCCACACATTCGTTTCCTATGTCGCGTTGGACAAGACGTGGTTGGAATCTGCTTCACGCATGATAATCTGTCACAATATTTAACAATCTAATAAAATAACATTGTAAATATTATCGAGTTTATTTAAATTTAGAATTTTATAGATGATATCTTGTTTTCACTGAAATTGAACGGAAGCCTTATTTTAGATGGCCGAATGTTTTAAAAGGGTTCGAAACAACATGACGTCATTGTTTTAGGAGCGGATCCAGCCATTTAGGGGCCACGTGTGAAGTCTTGGGGGGGGGGTATTTTTTCCGACTGGATGGATGTTCAGAAATAAGAAATGGGTGTTTATCATTGCCTGTTTGCCAACGATCAAAGTGATGTTCTGTATCTGCCTTGTCCCAATGTAAAACACCCCTTACATCCTATCAAAATGGTATGAATGTGTGAGTGAATTTTCCCACATTCATTACTTAAACAAACTCAGGATAATGTCATAGCTATACAGTTATTCTCCTTGTCTTGAGCTTCCTTACTTTAACAAGAACCCTGAATGAAATATAAATCATGATTTGCCAAAACTAGGGGGCGCCCCCACCCTTGGTTCGGCGTCAATGCCATCCCTTGACAGATTATTAATAGGATCCAAAGCCGCCCTTCCTCTCCAGACACCTGTTGACTCTTCCTGTTGACTCTTGTTGTGATATAGCTGTCTCGAAGTGTACACACTTTCATGCACCCTGTGTCCTACATAACCTTCCACGTTGAGTTTTCATTATTCTGTTTATGCTGAACGCCACAGTGTTAGTGTAATTTAATATGACACACCGTCTGCATTCCCGTTTCTACCCTACAAGTCACACGCACTTATGGGCATTGATAATTAAAGGCCGCATTTCGGGTCTTCTCATATCTATACTTGAGAACATACTTTCAGATGTACATACCTAGTTTGGCATCGCAGTAATACGCATTAGCTCAGTTTTGACCAAATACCGGCCACAGACACGTGGGAGAGGACAAGGACAACTTATATATGTAAGTTAGTACAAGTTGACAGTTTATGGGGGAGCAGTCATTATTACGCGTTCTGATATTGTAGGTTTTCCCTGTTTGCACACTGTTGTCGTTCGTCTCTTTTAAATAATGATTCCTCCCTCGCGAATAATGGACTATATAGTGCCAATTAACAGTGAACTCTATTAAAACAGAGCGGATTCCGCAATGCAAGGGGGGGGGGCGCCTCGGGGTTTTTTCGGTTTTTTTTTTTGGTTGTAGACATGATTTCCATGAGTTCTTTGGGCGTGGTTTGGATAAAGGGAGCAGCCATTTCATTTTACAGTATTATAGGGATATGCAAACATATCACTTTTTGATACTACTACTACTACTACTACTAATAATAATAAAAATGATAAAGCGTTTAAATCATTAGCCACCATATCAAAACCTCTCATCGGATAAATGAAAGTTTGACAAAGTCTACCAGATATTATGTGAAGATGCAACAGCGTGAGTCAGTTAGAAGAGGTGACAAATATACTTGCTGCTCATAATTTTCCTTAACCCTTAAGGTTATGAGCGAATAATTATAGAATTCAACCCAGGGCGATCTGACTCCAAATTGCTCCTCGCTTAGCGAGTGAGGTAAAATACCTCATGGGTATTCGCGTCTAGTGTATTGACTGGCTCGTGTATTCTGCAGCAACATACGCTCACGAACGCAATAGTAGACAGTAGTCTATCTATTTGGACTAAGAGTGTAATAATCGTTTATTTGTTCTATATTCTCACAAATGCGAAATCTCTCTGTAAAGTACCCAATAGGGTCCCTTCCTTCTCAAGGGATACATACTTTATGACATTCATTTTTTTTCTCAGATACCTAAACATACAATCTTTGGCATAGAGCGTTTCTCTAACATTCCTTGAAATTATAAACCTTTTATCAAATCTGCTAAGATATCAATACTTGCAACTGGTTAAGACGTTGCTTCCTTACTTTGGTAATGTGCTGGATATGTTTCGGAAGGCGCCATATTTGAAAATATAGTGAATGAAAAGTAACTTTATTAATATATCGCTAAGATATTCTAAGACGTATCTGATCATTTCTGAAGTAATATCACCGCCAGGGTGATAGTCCATTTCTCATGCTCTTCTCTGGATCATTCATAACCAGTGAAATTATCTTGAACGTAGACGTTTTTTTTCCACGGAGTGGTCTTAAAGGAGGTTCTCATCGAAACCAGCAACGCTGCTTTTATATTTCCCTATATTTCAGTTAACTATATAATCGTTACATTACCCATGTTTTCGTGTCTGATATCAGTTCAGCTGCAAAACGTGCATTAAAGACAGTCGATACGACGACAACCAACGTTGTTGGTGGGTCATAAACCACGACTTTTTATCATAAACCACGAACTTAAACCACGAAATTTTATCATAAACCACGAACTTTTATCATAAACCACGAACTTTTATCATAAACCACGAAATTTTATCATAAACCACGAAATTTTATCATAAACCACGAGTGTTTATCATAAACCACGAACTTTTATCATAAACCAAGAACTTTTATCATAAACCAAGAACTTTTATCATAAACAACGAACTTTAAACCACGAACATTTATCATAAACCACGAATTTAAACCACGAGCTTTTATCATAAACCACGACATCTTATCATAAACCATGAACGTTTATCATAAACCACGAACTTTTATCATAAACCACGAACTTTTATCATAAACCACGAACTTTTATCGTAAACCACGAACTTTTATCATAAACCACGAACTTAAACCACGAACTTTTATCATAAACCACGAACGTTTATCATAGCTCACATGTTATGGGCTAATACTAGTATGTGTGACTGATGCCAGACTCTGAAAGCACGGGTTCGAATCTCGTATAGCCGTCAAACTAAAACAGTACCAGAATAAAATCTTACGAAAAATAAAATCCATTATAACATAATGTAGTGTACTGATGACGAAAAGAAACGATACAGAGAACATGGATTGCAAGTTTTAGCAACCCCTATTTTCGTGTCACTGCTTATAAAACATGTCTTAGTTTTTATGGAGTTTCTTTCTGGAGCACATCCTGCTGAAACAAAACTTGAATAAATATCTCGGAAAATAGCCAACATTTGCTTGTCCTCTCTGAAAGTCGTGATATAGTTTCTTTTGGGCGTCAGTATATTTATTCTCTTGCTAAACTCTTACTCTTTATTTTGCTATCAGACATAAAAAAAATCATTTCAAATTAAACTCATCATAAGTGAAAAGTCTATATAACATAAGTGACACATTGGTGGCAACGGTTTCATATCTCCGATTAAAGATAATGAAGAAACCAGTGTAATATTAAACAGAATTATTATTAGCTAGCATTCTATGGACAGCTTAATGCCGCGAGATCAAGCCAAATCCAACCATTGATCCTTGAACTAAGTATACACTCATGCAATCTATTTTCACCGTCGTGAAAGAATATGACCGAAAAAAGCCAGTGTCAAGGGAGTGTTATTTGAGACACGTCTAGTATTTAGTCCAACTGTCTGTTAATTCTTCAATGATTAGACATTTACAATCTAAATATCACCTATAGCTATATTCTTGCCTAGTGGTGGACGTCACAACGGGCGTCGGACTCGTGATCCGACGATGGTTAGGTCGCGGGTTCGATCCTAGCTAGCGGCGCGCCGTGTTGTACCCTTAGACAACGTACTTAATTCCACTTGTCCCAGTCGGCCCAGCTGAAAATGGGTAGTGGCGCTGCACTGTAGCACAAACACCCGTAAGGGTGAAACACTAATTTCCCACATATAAATGGATAATAAAGTTTTATAATTATTATTATTATTCGTTATTTTCTCTGCCTCATACACGCTTTAACTCGAAAGAACTAATACATTATCTTGTATAATCATTCACTTATGTTATCTTAATTAAGTTATTACCAATGCATTTGAGGAGAGTCCACGAGACCTTTGCATGCTAAAAATAGATAAATACTTATTTATAAACTGATCAAGGAGATCCATGTACAGTGTTCATCATCACGTACTATCAAATGATAGTAGGCTTATTATACAGGTTTATCTACATGTAGATCTACTGACAACGAAGTTGATCTCCTTGAAAGGTCTGCCAAGATCCTGTAGGTTTAAATGTTAAAATTGTTGACGGCTATGTTAACTTATGAATACGATTAATGAACACAACGTTTCATCCGCGTGTTATATTGATTTTTATGGTACAGGTCAATTGACATCTATTTTGTTTAATGGAGTACACCAATGTTCCAACGTGAAAGTCACGTCAGGGACTTTGAGTGTGGTTGAAGGGAATTTCAAAGTCTGGGTTATTTCACTTGTTCCCCGAAGGGACACGATTCACTGGTGAAAAGTCACTTGATTCTCACTTAGGGATCGTTAGATGGACCGATTAGAGGGTCGATTACTGCAAGAAATATACTTCCAAATCCTCGTAAGTGCATTTATTTGAATTGAAATATATTTTAAAAAATATAAAGTAAAGTATATGATTCATATGCATGTCAGTTACTGAGAAATTGATTGATTAGTAAAGAGACACGTGCTTCAGTTGTAATTCATCATCATTCACTGAAACATCCTGTAAACGGAATCAGAGTAAATCAGAATAAGAAAAAAACAATGTAGCAAGACTTACTAGTTTCTCGATATACATGTAAGCTGCTTGGCTTGTAATTGTGTTCTAAGGTTACTCCATGTTCTCGGGTAAATTTGTGAATCATGTCTTTTCTCATCTGATCAATGGATACACCGGTGACGTTTGGCTTGACGGAATACCCGAGTCTCTTCAACACTTTCTTTTTAAACTGACTGACGAGTGCATCTCTAAAGTCGATAGATGCTGGGGCAGGAACACACTTAGAGCTGCCCTGAGTCCAACATATAACCAAAACTAGCACCAGTAGGAGCATAGCCACATTACTGTCATACATAGCGTTGAGTCCAGTGTCAATTTCACTCCGGTACTTGGCACACTTAAAGTCTTTAACTGACTGTTGAAATGCACCCCGGTCCTTTTAAATAATGTGAACAAGGCTCTTTGATAGGCGAAACTCCCATCGGAATTTGGGGATCGACGAGAAATTAACAGGAGGTGCAATCGGAAATATGATGAAATCGGTAGAAGGATAAAACCTTTGCCCTACGAGCAAAACGGCACAACTGTATACTTGATAGGATTTGTAATACAAAAGTAGGATATCGTTTGAGAACTCTCCTCCCTTCGTGACGTCACTGCACACTCTTGTGACAGGCAAAGCCACTGGCCAATCAAACGTGTCTGTTACACTCCAGTCTCCTTACGCGGAATCAACGTGCCAAAAGACAAATGTTTGGATAGGAAGTGTAGAACAACCCCGCTCACCATAAAGCATTATTATTAAGCGATTTCGCCCCAAGCTGAGTTAGTTAATGTTATCTTCAAAGTGAATTGCTTAGCGAAACGTTCCATAAACCATATCAGATTGAGTTTATGGTGAAAGAGGGTGTGCAATGGTAACGTGGTGTTGATAGTACATATCTTAAATACCTCGACAAGAGTTTCCCGCCCAGTAGTGTTCTCGCACGTGTTTACTAACATTGGAGTTTGCTAAGGTAAAGAGAGAATTGACGGTAGACTGCAGAGGCTTGGCCGACTATACGCTAGCTTTGCAGCAACGAGGAAGTCAATAGAGCTAGAGAAGGAGGTTCTCTCACGGGAGAATGTTAAATCAGCGGTATCGACGTGCGCGGGGGTGGGGGCGGGGGTGTCCAGCTAGCAGCTTTATGATAGGACGAGCACGTTTAGAGCGGACCGCAAAGGGCGGGTAAAAGAGGGACGATCGTTTTGTTAATTTGAAATCAATCTACAGTGTAATTTGCTGGCGTAAAAAGGTTGTTGGGCACGGAGGGTCTCTTTGATGTTATGTGTTATTTCAATTTTGAAATAGATGCTTAGAAAATCATTCTGAGTAATGGTTTTTATATTTAACGACAAATATTTATGGAAAATGTATAGATAGCATCGGTATGAGCGTAAACACGAGATGTTGGTCAAATGGTGAACGTGCATTGAGGTTCGAATCCCGCCGTCCCACTTTTATGCAAACACTGTTTATTTAAATGGGATAAATTGAAAAGAGGTTTAATGTTTTAAGTGTCACACTGGAAAATTGTCTCGAGATTGATGAGAATATGAATATGTACTTACAGTCAGTACTATACCTAGGCGTCACGAGTGCGGTCGCGTCGGGTGACACCATCAAAGTAAGGGGTAGCGGACACCAAGATGACGATCTACAAACGTTTTGGAAAATGCTGTTAGGTTTCTGTATAGTCTGTTACGGCAAGATGGCTTAGAGGATAATCTGTGATCCAGACCCTGAATAATTATTGATGCGGTTCTAGTTAAACATGTGGCAAGTCAAGATATGCTCTGCTACATCCCTATTTCCTTGAGGCTCCTTTTCAATTTATTTTTAATTTATAGAAATTATAATGTTTTAAACAATATATGTTTCAGAGACTAATAATTAGTCCGGAGTGACACCGTACTGGGTGACGCCAGTCCTCGTGACGTCCCCGGTTCTAAATACATGTACTGCAGCAACGAGGAAAGGGTTTGATTCGTCCGTCTTACATCCTTAGTACATGTAGTTGTAATACCTGAACTAGCAAATATATAAAAACTACCCCGGCGTTATCTTGAGAAGAGATAATTGATACAATTCAATTTGCACGTGTCTTTAGTGCCACCTTACGTCACGTTGCACTCTGTGTCATCTCACTCTACTTCTATATCAATACGTACATCACGCCACTCTATTACTATATCCAAATCATACCATTTTATCACATCTTTTATCACCATTAGACAAAGAATATCCTGTTTTGTGAGTCATTTGTGTCGCTTTTAAAACTTGAACTGCATCTGAATGTACGGTTAAAAAAGACGGTGTCTTAATTTAATGTAGATGCTTTGAATTACACGATCTCTGAATGACGTATATGCTAGGGATTATGTCTCGTACATGTCAAAAGTGATATCCCTCGCTGACACCTGATTGACAGAAGGAAATGATCTACGTGTGCAATCTGTTGTTTGCAAGTCACAAGACTTAGATGGGGTCATTGCGTACGTTTCCCATCCATGTTCGGCATCGCTGGACCATGGATAATATAATTTAAGTGTCTATAGCTCTTTAAACTCGTCTCTCACAGTCACGCAAAAAGGGAATTAGGGCTCTTTATCCTCATAAATGACATAAGATTTATATTATTAATATCAATATATTCATAGATTAACTGCAATTCGTATACATTCATAAAACACACGCACGCACACGCATGTTTTAAAATTTAAGAAAGTCTCACTATATACTTTGAATTGTAATTAATTAAATTCGTCTTGCCTGGACTTTTAGAAACATCACATGAATGTGTAAAACAAAAGTATATAACATCGCGGATCACCGTTGTACTTTATATTATATACTTGAATGTGCATTTATACTGAGCGAGTATAAAACTATAGGAGAGTAGAAAACTGCAGGAGAGTGTTTTACACACGACTTCGAGTAAACTGTGAAGTGCCATAAAAGAGAAACATACACGGTAATTACCAGTTTGAAGTAGATCAGTAGATGTCAGATTGCAGCCAAATTGTCGATAACGGTGTTGGGATCTACCTGGAGATAACCATATGATTGAAGCCTTGTTAATTATTGATAACGATTTGATTGATTTCACATGCTATTATTCTCCTAAATTATTAATATTTGTACATTTGGTCAGAAAACTAAATTACCGACAGTGGCACTGGTTTACGAACATGAAGTTCTGAGCTACGAGATGAAGACTGTGAGCAAGTCTAACGTCTTAACTCTACATTCTTCTGCTAAGTGGTGTGTGTCCGTTGTAAACAGGTTTACTGACGACAAGAATGACATCATGTAGTCACGTGACTAAAACTTATCAATCACGTACTGAGAATGGATATTTGAACCTGGTACAACCTTGTCTTTATACATGATCACGTGCTCCCAATCATTCACGTGATGAACACCAGATGTAGAAAGACATCGTCTCGTCTGCTGCAGTTGAAAACTGGTAACGTAATAAAATGAACTGAAGGCTACTTATCTGTGTTGCTGTATGTTTGCAGGTGGTTAATGTCTAATCTGCGGGGAAAGTGTAGACGATATTGTCACACATCAATTGATGCAGTGTTTGAAACTGGTCCCAAAAAGTAACAAACTGTTTGAGAAACTTTTTGATGAACTGATTTTATCACAATTTAAGGCTCTAGTGAACTGCAACGATTCACAAACTGTTGTCGTTAGGTGGAATAACAGAGGTTGTATAGAACTTTCCACTAAAAGTCTGGGTGGTTTTCATGAGCATTATTGCTAAGGAAGTCAGCTCATGGAATCTCCAATCTGTATTGTACCTTTAAATGTGCATGTATATCTACCCGTTGATTTGTCATTTACTCTGATTGGTTAATATGTAAATAATTCATCTTGTACTCTCCGAATTCATTGGAGGAAATAAAGATCATTCATTCATTCATTCATTCATTCATTCATTCATTCATTCATTCATTCATTGTATGTATGTATGTATGTATGTATGTATGTATTCATTCATTCATTCATTCATTGTATGTATGTATGTATGTATGTATGTATGCATGTATGCATGTACGTATGCATGTATGTCTGCCTGTCTGTTTGTT
>JAUELE010221343.1:0-12866 GCA_031471655.1 Diodora aspera | reverse complement strand
AGGGACAACACAGGATCGATAGTAAGAAAGAGAAAGCAAAAGATCCCCATTTTAGTCACCTTGTATGACAAGCATTGAGTTACTGAGGCTCTATTCTACCTAAGTGACACCACGTCATTCCCCGTAAGCGGGGTGAAAAATAATAAAACAATCTTTTCAAAGGACTTGGAATTTTCAGTATTTAACAATGAGTTTTTTTTTTCTATTTTCCACAATTAGTTTTTTGCATTTTCAGTTTCCAGGACTTTTCCAGAATCTCCATGACCTTGTATAAACCCTATCGAGAGTAAGTGGATTTTGACTGAACATACAGCTTTTGGAAATCTATTAGCCAAATAACCACAGTGTCAAATACATAACATCAGTGTTAAAAATTTCAATCACAGGGTCCGAAAAAAATATGCCTATGGAGGATTCAAACCCATTACTGCTATATCTGTGCTATCCAGCACCCTCCGGGGGCAAAACAAGACAACAGATTGATAGCAAAGACAGATGAAAGCTGACATTCCCATTTTAGGCTCTTTCTATAAGCATGGGTTACTGGAGAATACAGTGAGTGCCATCAGTGTTGTTGACCAAAAGGGGTTGAATCCCACAGATGTTTATGTATATGAATCTAATCTAATCTTTTCTTAGGCCACTAGTACCCTTGTTTCCTGACCCCTTCATATGCTTTCAACACAATAACTACAGAGAGCCAAGAACTTCCAATGAATAGCAGCAGATGCAATAACACTCTACATAAAAGCAAAGACAGTCTAACTCACTGTTGTAGTTAAACCAAAGTGTTTGAATCCCAGATATGGTTCAAACACACCAAAACCCATAAGACAGCCATACGTTTACAATGAATGGCAGCAGATGTAGTAAACCTCTTTCGAAAACCTAAGACAGACTGACCTAGCACTACAGTATGTATGTTGGTATTTACCATCATACCTTCTCCCCGTCAGTAAATGTCAGAAAGATCAGAAGTCCCCATACATTGGAGGCATCATGGTGCCGAGACCAAATGACCAAAATCAAAGTCAGCTGCTGGGAGAATCCAACTCAGAACTCAGAAAGGTCTTAAAGACATGCTTTGCGAATCTAGGATGCAGCAATGCGAGGCATGTAAAACCAGAGACGAAATGTCTTCATCTCGAGAACATCATGTGAATGGATTCTTTGTTAATTTTTGCAGAACAAGCATGGTTTGCTTCTATGCAACATAAAACACAAATGGTGTACATGTATTTCAATTAAGAATTGGCTCCAAGCTGGTAGTCATAAAACCTTCACATAGTTCCAGGGTGCCTAACAGAAATAATAACTTGATATAAAAATAGATATACCTGTAATGGAGAAATAAGGGACCAACTTAATTCAATTTGTAGAAATTTGTCTCAAAATATCTATTCCTTTCAACTTTCACTGGTCACAACTTTTGATCTATTTACGATGAAATAATAATTAAAAAAAACTTAAAGTACCATAGTTATAAAAAGTAACAATGGGTGTCTTTAATAATGCTGCCACTAGCCCAGGTAACAAGACATTCTTGTACCCATTGTCAGACGATCATAGCCACTTTTCACTCTCAAATGCTTTCCAGAACATGCTTTTCAAGATCA
Organism: Diodora aspera; assembly: GCA_031471655.1. Lineage (NCBI taxonomy): Eukaryota > Metazoa > Mollusca > Gastropoda > Lepetellida > Fissurellidae > Diodora > Diodora aspera. The sequence goes on along the minus strand of JAUELE010221343.1, from coordinate 11,250 downwards.
TTCTAGAACATTAGAAAATAAGTTTATGGAATCAAATATTGAGATTCAGATATTAGTTTTATAATTGTTTAGATTTCTGTTCTACTAGCTTTGTAATGATGCATCTGAAGTATTTATTGTTAATCATTGTGCTTGTTTGAGAGACCCTGTATTTTTCACTTAACAGACTTAACTGCAGTATAGCAAAAGAGACAAAACTTGGTGTAATAAGTGTGCACATAAAACATCAATACAAAAAGAAGAAGACAAATGTCTATCACCAATCACAGGCTGAGTTATTGACACAGACACAAAGATGGTTGTGTTAGTATTCATTTCTAACCATGTCCTAATAGGTGATGATCTTTGGATTAGCCCTTTGAAGATCAAGATTAACAATGTTATGAATAGGAATCAGATAATCTGATGAATAAGTGACCTTCATGCTTATGTTATGGTATGAAGATCTGATGCATCCCCATTGGAGGTCAAGTCAGATCATTAACCAATTAATCACGCTGACTCAGCTGATATCAAAGCAAGTCCTTGGTTTATGCAGGCTGACTCAGATCATGACCTCCCTATCAGATCTTCATGCCAAAACGAAAGCATAAAGATCAACCTTTTTAATCAGTTTGAGGGGCAGCAATGACCTAACACTTCAATCTGTTAGCTTTTGGCAACTGATGAGAAAGGTTATCCTGTGCAATGACCTAACACTTCAATCTGTTAGCTTTTGGAAACTGCAGGTGAGATAAGTTATCCTACTTTTAACGTTTCAACTCTACAGAGCAAGAAAACCACAATAAGGTTAGGTATTTACGCTAAAACCTGGAGTCATGCAAAGTATATGAACTATGACTGCTTGCATAGTAGTACATTAGTAACCAGGCTAAAGTAGCTGTAACAGAGCTAACGTCGATCAGGACAAAGGATGGTCCAGGTATCTATCATGTCAGAGATGGTTAAGCCTAAAACATTCGGAAGAGGCAAGAAACAAACTTATAATTAACAACCTACTTTCGTTTCTGAGCTTTGAGAGAGCCTGGAATGTAACAAATACAATTTAAATTTTGAATTTGTAAAAAATATATTTGCTTATTTTCCTTTTCTTATTAATTATTCTTCTGTATGTTTGAAATGCCACATATTTTCACATTTATTTCTATCACTTTTAACAATAGAACTCACCCTTCCCTGGAGATGAGCTTCCAAAATGTAACAGGGACTTGATCAATAAAATTTGTAAATTAAAAATAAATATGTCAAATTTGAATTGATACTGATAGAATCTATACGTTCTGTTGTACCTCTTTGTCTGCACAACACACATGTAATTTGACCGGTGCATTTATTAAAATGGATGTTAAAATGGCTAATTCTGATATTCTTTGATAATAATGACCGCCGTGACATACAAAGAAAGGTGCTAGGTGACCAACACATGCCGATGCTAATGTTATCCTATTGGATAGACACAAACTGCTTCAAGATACCATAAGCTTGAGGGGGGGGGGGAGGAAGTTGTTTCATTATAAAACTGTCTGTCCTCTGGTTTCATTTTCAGAGCTTCGACTATTTTAATTAGATTGAAATGAAAGAATGAATGGGTAAAATTTGACTTGACTGGTTGTCAGACCAAACAAAGATGAGTTGACTAGAGGCTGACCTGTACAATTCTTAAAGCACAGTCAGCTTATGTAACATGTAATATAAGGCTGGTAATCGACAAAGTGCAATTATACTTTCGAACTGAACATGAGAGCTCATAACAGTCCCATAAACTGAACTCCTGAAGCCTAAATATGTACCTAAAAATGACATCGCAAAATGTACAGTCCTTCAGATTTAACCCTCTTAGCCTGTCCAGTCCCTTATCAGATTTAACTGTTAGCACACTGCCAAATTACACGGATTAATCAAAACTTAAAGGCACACAGAGGCCTTTTTAGCTTTGGGGTGGATCGGATATATAGGATCTATAATCATTTTCGTCTACCGGTACTTGCCGGAGCCGGTATATCGACTTTACCCTATCATGAGGGTTAATGAGTGCATTAAGCTCCAGTGGGAATAATCAGTAGGCCTTAGTTCGATCTGAACCAGACCAATAAACTAACAAGCACCTTTACCTGTGCTTACATACAATTACCTTTACCTTGAAGCATTCATTCATAAAATAAGATCAAATCTGCAGAACAAACTGCTAATGCTACGTATTTATACCTGAAAAAAACATTGTAGAATACCTGAAATTCAAGAATTTGAATATAAATGAATAAAAGTAAGAAAAAAGGATTACATTTTTGAGCATCCATATTCCGAAGGCGAGGATACAGGCGATGAAGCAGAGAAAAGCCAATGACATTAATGCCGTTAAAGCCGTTATCAGCCCAATTATGTCATCCGCCATTTTTGCTGTCGTGTAGAAGTCCACAAGTCTTGAATGAACAACAACCATTAAGATTCTGGGATCCTTCCAAATGCGATACAGCTTAATCCACACGCTTTCACTTCAAGACGAAAAACATACTTGGTTCCAATTCTTCAGTGATCATTACAAATTTCTGTGAAGTTATTTCTTCAATTCACGCCCAAGTCCTTGCAGTGACACAAAGGTAAGGGTTATCTCACGTTGCTCCGACAGGTACTTATTTATCTCCCAAAATGAAGAGGAGCCATGGTGCACGCTACCTGTGACAGGAAATATCACCAAGTTTCAACAAGACTGTGCATTCTGTCCATATTCTCATACAACGAATCAAGGAATATTTTCTGGGGGGTAAACAGTTGTTTTGTACCTGAAGAAAATGTGCCAGACATTACCTTCTACAATGATCCAGTCCAGAAAAATCCTGAAAAAGTCTTAGTTCCAACATCTGATATTCCATTCAGAAACATGAGTGTTATCCAGCTGACATGAAAACAGGTGTTGAATCCCACAACGAAAAGAGACAAGCACGAGGAAGAGTGAGAGTTGGTAGCATAACAGAGTTAAAATGAATAAAAGTCCTCAAATAATTGATAAAATGTGAAAGAAACTTTATGAATCCTCAGTAAGTTCCATCCAATACTGACAATTACTCTTCAAAAAATAGGTTCAATATCACTCATAATTCGTTGCCGAATCTTCACAAACTGAAAATGAAGGAATTCAATAAAACAGACTTCTTCACTTGTTGGCTCCTTGAGAAAATCATGTTTCTTCCCTTTTTTCTAAAGTTTTCTTCAAGAACCATAGTTTCTTGTTTCCAATAAAAATAGCTCCAGACACTGCAGATGTAGCACCCTGATGCATATATACAATAAAAGCGACCACTCCAGATGCACACAATTATAAGTTTTGTAAATGGGAAAAATCACAAATCCCGGCTAATTCTGTTGAAGACTTCAAAGAGTCTAATTTCTCCCCTTTCGCTCGGAATCAGTGTAGGTGTGAAAGGGAACTTCTCGGGGTGTCTTATCTTGAATTGGATAGTTCCCCAATGACAATGCCTACCACACGTGGAAGTGTGCTGCCACGAGCTTAGCTCGAAATCAGAAGCATAAACTCTAAACAATATCAAGATATCGCTGGATCAGTTGGACGCCACATACGTGTTGATTCCATATGCACGTTGGGTTTGCTTTAACACAGTGTGGTCTCAATGTGGGTCGAGACATGAAACCAGAACAGTTCACAACAATGAGCAAAGGTTACAATATTTCTAATTCCACCGCCACGTGACCGTGTTTACCTGTATCTTTACATTACCTGGTGCTTTGGTATTTAATTCTTGATTATCTACTTCTTTTCAAATTTATCTTGGCCAAACATTTCATCATCAGAATTCATTACAAATTTATTCCTTAAAAGATTTGGAAAAACAATTGTTTTTGAATAATATTTTGTTAAATGTATGCGCATCAACCAAAATATAAAGAATATATTGATTTTACGACTTTTCAATTACACCCAAAACATTGATATTTTATGGGAATATAAATGATGATGAGTAACTAATTCCAGGTAGCAGGGAATGTACCAGTTAAAATTCTAGTTAAAATTTGAAATTAAATTTCAACAGAATAATTCCAATACATTCATTGTAAAAATGTATGAGATAGGTTGTTGAAATATGGAAATATTTAGACAGTAATAAATAAATGGAAATTTGTTTTAAAATATTTTTTTTATAACTGATGTTTCCCTTTGCCAGTTTCATCCAACCCAAGAGCCTATTGCTCCCATTAATATAGTTTCCTCTGATGACTGCTCATGCTATAAACATCCCTGGCAGATGCACAACAAAGATGATTGAAAATCTCCATTTGTCCAAACCAAGAAATTCTTCGTTGAGAATCAAACGGACAAGCTCGTGTTTTTCCAAAACTTGGTTCTAAACACAGTTCAGAAATTCCATTGGACGAAAACCAATTCCATTTACACCAGGAATGTTGGAACTGTCCGTCTCGTTTGTAAGACAATGCTTCATCCCCTTACCTTATCCTACCTGTACAGAGCCACTAATGAACCTACAGGTAAGCTTCCAAATCCTTGTTGTCTAGCAAACACCTGACTTTTCCTCCCCCATGCTTGCAAATGGTCGGCACGAGGACTACAAGAGCACATTGTTGCAATAACCAGTCTGGCAATGTCAGAATATCCAGGTGTCCAAGAACTCACAATGCTCCATCAATCTTGTTAAAATTCCAGGTACCGTTTCTTTAACGCCCTTAAAGCCTTGTCTAAGAATCTGTAACAGCTTACCAATGCCCTTGAGTCTTGTTATCCAATCCAGATAAAAACACAAACTGTTAACTTTCAGATGGATATATCTCCTTCAAAGAATGTCTTCAAACACGTGAAAAAGATATTTTGTTGGCTCAATAAAAATCCTTGAGGAGCCTGAATCAATGTACATGAACGTTAAAATCTCACAGTAATGCAGAACTTGTTGACTTGGTTAAGATTTTTATCAATAAAACTTTGGACAAGAGTTTAATTTTTTTAATTAAAATGAAAGATGATGATTTAAGACTTTCATCAACATTTTATTAAAACAAATACTTCAAAATCTTGATTATAATTATGTACGTGCTCTTCTTCAGATATTCAAACCTGTGGTATACAAGCAATAGAAACCATTTTGTCACTCAATTTTTCAATCACAGAAAGCACTTCTTGCATTTTCTTTCCATCCAAGTGTACTGTATTCCTGGTCGATGTAGTAACCCTTAGGTAAATGTCAAAAGTTTCTTTTTGATCAACAGCCTCATTAAATACCTCCATCACATAGAAGATTCCAGGTAAATGCTCCAGTAATTAAGGTGCTTCAAGTTCGTTGATATCAAAATCATAGGTAAATAGATTTTCCCCGCTACAGGAGGAACGGTCTACTCCAAGAGGACTACGTTTTCGGACTGACAGATTTCGACAAGTGGGCAGAAAATCTATCACAAGAGAAAGAGCAAAGTGTTAAGCACATATGATGCTAGGCGATTACGGCCAGTTTGGCTAAGTTTTACGAGCTTGGGAGACCTGAGCTCCCATGCTACGTCAAGTGCATTTCACATCTCATCTGGCAGCACCTAGACTTGGTCCAGGCTTGAAACAGATTTAACATGACAAACCTTAATTTTATTAAACTTGTCAAGTAACTATGCTTATTTTAGTCTGACAAGTTCAATGTTGGATTCGAACCGTGTATTCAGTGTTGAAGCTCAAAATACCTGAGATACAGATTCGTCTGATGAGCATCCAAGTTACCTATGTGGAAACTATAGGTTGCGCAGTATCAGTGGCTAGTTGTTTTATAAGGATAGAATTGTACATCTGAGAGGAAAGTGGGTTCACATTCTCAACCCAGGCAAATGAGCATCCAAATAAACACCTTCCAAAGTGCAGTTCTTATGATAAAAATTGTGTTGAATTTGATCAATTTTTGTAACTAAGGGTGTGCATCTATTCTATAGTGGCTCCAGTCATACAATTGCAATAAAAGTTCAATAAAAGACCACAGTAAGTCTAAACAATTGAAGCCAGATGAAAGTGTTGGTATAACTCACAAACATCTGGAAAACTAATTTCATTTTCATGTGAGGTTTATTGAATTTATAGTTTTAATTCACTGAGTTTATTAATCCTTTGAAAATAAGTTTCCATTTCACTGTAGCCTACTCATTTCAACATGCTGCGAGAGTGTATTTTGCACATGAAGTAATTGAGCCTGATACTCTAAAATAATGTATTATATTTTTGTCAGAGCTCTGGGGATGGGGAGGGGGAAGGGGAGGAAGAGACCTTTCTGAACTTACACAACAGTTATCAAAGTATTATTTTTGAAATCCCAAACAGTGAGCCTGGGCAAGGCTAGCTCACTCCACATACCTGTTCACTTCTCCCAGTGCTGTGTGCGTAACCAGGTAGATTTTGAGAAATCTTGCCACCTGGTTTGACATACCTTCATTACGTTCTCATAATGTCAAATGTTTGACGTGAATACTCAACAAATCTTTAATTAACATAACAGCATAATTTCCAGCATCACATGTTCTTTAAAACTGCTTCACAAATACATACATTATAATTTTGGTGTTAATATTTGGAAATAAAATCTTGATAGTTAAAAATGTCCGATAAGGAAGAATAAAGACTTGGTTTTGAAGAAAATAGGTGCATTTTTTCTTCCAGGTTTCAGAATGGATTTATTTTGGTTCTTCCCGATTCCAGATTTAACTGCACATGGTTAAAAATCTGTAGACATAAACACACATGACCTTTTCTAAATCAACTTTCAAAATTTCTTTCATGCCTTTTTTCCCTGCTGCTCAACAGGAATTACTGTTTAAATATAATCTATTGCGGTTCCCCTCGACACTAAATATATCACGTCTATTTATCTCGGAGGGCTGTATGTTTCAAAATGTGCCTGCTCAAGATCTTCGATAGTTTACATATGACAATTACATTTCAAACAATTACTTCACTTTCTGTCTTTGCCATCTGAGGAATCTTCAGTCTAATTTATTCTTTGAAAGGTTAACTTGGGCTTGTATTTAAACAAGAAAATTAAAAAAAAAAAAAATTCAATGCAGCTTTAAGTTCAATTTTATCAATTTAATTTGCCGCGAAAATAACTATTGAATCCTTTTAATAAAGATAGTCAATTCATTTCTTTAATGCTAATTGCATATTGACAGTCTGATTATTTGTATTATTCTCAGACAATTATTCAGACATTCAACCCACAGGTCGGTTAACTGATAACCAACCCAACACATACACCTCACATGCTCTCATGTGGTATATGGGAAACAACCAAGTCCCCAGCAGAAGCTGGAAGGTTGTATCTGCTTCCGACTTCCAGAAGGTTTGTTATTTAAACCATAATGTTAATCATCTAAAGAAAAGCCATGCAGATATCATATATGATTATTGCAGAATGCAGGAACCCTCTTGTCATGCCGCCCCATGACTGGATTTCTGTCATCTCTATCTTTAAAGCCTTCAGCCAGTCTACAAAAGCAAGTCTAACTAGTTTCTATCCACACATGAAACTGTGCAGTCTCTTGAAAGAAAAAAGATAAAATAAAATAATCAAAAAATATTTTGTAGACTATTTTCTAGTCTAGAACTCTCAAATGATTTTTGAGGAATCTGCCAGTTATTACCCATTTCTTGGAATGTATGGTAACAACCACTTGGAAGAATGCTTTCTTCTCGATCCTTTACTTCTTTACAACAATATACATGAGGTAGAATTGTTGTATTCTCGGCTTTATGTAGATCATAGGAAATCATTCTCTCAATGCTGTTTTCATTAACGTTCCACCCCTCCCCAGTCTCTCTCCCCCAAACAATGTTGTGATGAATGTCACCTGTATGTAACATGACAGTCTGTCAAACATAGTTAAGTACAAACAATGTAGTGCATGTGCGTAGGAATACAGAGATACTAAATATCAGGATATCCGAGTGCAAAGCATGGAACTCTACTCGTGCTGATGTATTATTCATTTACACAGGAAGAGATTTGCAAATAGACATTTGGGGGTTGTTTTTAAAAGTTTTTATAAATTATTCCTCAAAATAAATATAAAACCAGATACATTACTGCACGTACAGGTTCAAACCGCATCTAACTTTTAGTAAACACTTTCTTAAAGTCTTCTAGCAAGACTGTTGCAAGTCTATGGATCACTTGTGAAGGTCTTGTACAACTCCCTGGGGTAAATATTACTTAGCTGTTCAAACTATCTCCAGACCTACTTGTTTGTTGTCAATTACCAACGGCTTATATATTTCTGCAGAGAACTTCAAGGAATGACCCTTTTTGTATGTGACAGTTTGAACACTGAATGGCATTGGCCTTACTGCTCCAAGGTCAACTTCTCCAAAACAAGGTCACTACCGGTAGTATCAGCAGTAGAATGAATGAAATTCACACATGATGACATTTGATCAGGACAATTAAGTGGGCACAGCAGTGATTCTTCATGAATATAAATCTGTCAAGACCCTAAGGCTGTAAAGTTGACCTTAAATATATGTAAACCCAGCCTTTTCTAGCTGTACAAGCAGAGATGATTGTGGTAGAGTAAGATATTCAGTTTCCTAAGCATTGACTCAGAGTCTTGACAAAAGTCTAAGGAAAACTCCCTAGATGATCAGTCTTTTGACCAATGGGAAACAGTGTTACTGCTTTCAAATTCATTTCTTAGCCTTTCTTCGCAAAGGTAACATATCAACCAGGTAAAGAGATAGGGAAAATCTTCGAAACTGCATTCAGTATGTTGGTGTAGAGAGATGTGTGCAAGTCTAGTGCAGGTTGTCAGTAGAGGGAGCTGTTTGCACATCTGCTGGAGGGCAAGGAGATAGCATCTGACACACACAAAAACTACCAGCGATTGTTCTGATACAAGAATTTGAGGAATAGCAAAGTTTGACATCAGCTGGTGATAATGAACCATCCTGATCTTGGAGAGAGAGAAGGAGAGGGGGGAGGAAGACAGAGGGAAAGACAGTGAGAGTAAGAGACAGAAGGGAAGAAAGGAAGAAAAAAGGAAAGGAAAAAGAAAAGAAATGATAGAAGAGATAAGTAAAAGCAACAAGTCCACAGCAAAAAGCACAAGGACACTGCTCTCTTATTCTGTTCAGGGCCTGTCCATAGATATGGAACGGGTTGGGAAAGTTAGGATGAAAAACGACAATGGAAAAACAGCCGTCATCCAACCAGTGCATGTGTGTGTGTGTGCGTGAGTGCGTTCGTTCATGAGGATGCACATCTGAATCATAAGATAGTCCTGTTTTTCTTGTTCTGAAAACCATTATCCTCATGAGGGAATTCTCATCCACCCCACCCTTTTCTTGGGGGAGGAATACCTGACAGGTGTGGCCAGATGAAACGTCAGAAATGTCAGCATTGAGCTAGACTGGCACCAGCGTATCCTCGGCAAATGGCAACACCCTCGTCTCTTGTCTCAAACTATATATAAATTACCAAAGTACGCAGTACCAGATGACATTTATATCACAATTGTACCTTAACAAAACCATCAGGCACTGATGCCAACTCTCCAGGCTTGACGGTCGTACTCCATGTACACACAGTAATGGAAAACTGGCATGTTAAGTGTGAGTGAGTGATTTGGGGTTATACATGGTTTTTGGCAATCTTTTAGCCACATCAACACAGACTAACCAACATGACGTCAGTGTTGGGGTTCCTGTCTCTAGCTCCAGGCTGAAAGAGAGGTGCCCGGGTGAGATTCGAACCACAACCACCAAGGCTGGCAGATTGCTGGGCCGACGCCATCCTGCACCCCCTGCAATTTTAAGAAACTGAAAATGAAACATAACAGTCCTGTCGAGGTTTGATCACCATTTTAAAGGTTGAGTCAATACAGTGTTATGAATGGCAACGTTTTAAATTCTAGTTTCTATATGCGACATTTTAGCAAGGATCGATGATAATCAATGAGCACAACATATATAATAGACAAAATGTCATAAATAGAATTGCCATATTTTTCAGCCACAGTTTGAAAGGTCCAGCACTTGACACAACTCTTTGAGTATTGCAGCTGTATTACTTTAAGTATCCTCTTTGAACTGAATTTGTAAGAGTGGCATTGGATTTTTGGGTATCTTTTATTAATTCTTCAGTTTTATGACACATGAAAGCAGAACAGAGTGAACTTATCAATGAGATCAAGGTGGGATTTGACCCCAAACCTCAATCCTAGTCTCAAGCCTAAACTACTTACCACCTTTTGAGTTGAGTTGCACAACAGAGGTGATGTTTTACGTTACAAGAGCAATATTAGAGCCATTGGATACCTGTATACAAGACAACCACCCGTAAGGGTGACAAACAAATTTCCTGTTTATACATGGATAATAAAGTGTCATTATAATGCAATGTGATGAGCAAGGAACACACCAAGAGAAAAAGAGAAATAGACAGAAAAGTGAAATCAAATATCCCACTTTAGTTGTCTTGTACAACAAGCAGTGGGTTACTGGGGTCCTATACTTTCTTTGTTACACCCCAGAAACCTCATGGTATTACCAGTACCACTTCTAGGAGAAGAAGTATGTACATTTGGCTTGACATTTAATGGCTATATCATCTTGATCTCAGAACTGTAAATTGTGTTACCTGTACACCAGACTCGCATACTTCAACCGTTCTATCCTTTCAATAATTCAGTATTCCAGTAATGTTACCTTAAAGGCTATCACATGTACACCAGATTTATTTCACTTGTGCAACTTGTAGAATGTTCTTTCCGACAACCGATGCTCTAAAGTTACACATCATCAGTCTTATGTCAGTTGCCCTAGCATCGTCTGTACATTAACCTTGTTTTGGCGAATTGTCTATCAACCCTGTTCCTTGTAAGCAGTCAACAAGATGGAGGACCTTGGATCATCAGGTCAGACACGTTTCATTCTGTTAAGAATTTCCTCAAGAATTTTCACAATTTCTGAGGTCTGCTAATTTTACATTAACTGAAACAACAACCTTTGCATCTTTTCTGGCAAAAGAATCCTTGGTTGTTTATTTGTAAAACATTTCACTTGAGGTCCAGGTTGAGTAATGATAAAGTTAGTTGCCCTTTTACTTTACAACTGAGTTGAAATGGTTTACGAAGCAAGGGTATTATTTCAGCCATAACGCAACGTGATGTGCAAGGTGCCCATCGAGCAAAAAGACAGTTCATAAAAGGGATCAATAGAAAGGAAAGTGAAAGCAAAAGATCCCCATTTTAGTCGCCTTGTACGAC
>JAUELE010221342.1:0-21820 GCA_031471655.1 Diodora aspera | reverse complement strand
TTTATACCAGTTAGCATATCCTATTTAAACAAGTCCTAAGTATTTTAATTTCAATGTTGCTAGATGCTTGTCTTATAGTGTTGTCTACTGTCCTTTATGTCACTAATTATGTTGCTCATGTCTTACTCTCTGATGTACACAACATTCCCTTTCGGGCAATAAAAGCATTATCTTATCTTATCTTATCTTATGTTTGTCGGTTTGACAGCCTCTTGAATGGCCTTAGCTGTTTTTGGACGCCCATGCTATTTAATAGAAAAAGTATTGTATTCAGAACTTTCCGACAGAATCTCGCAAACGTTACACTTGCAAATACATGCATTCGGCTTTTATTCGTAATGTATTCGACAATCGATGGAACATTCTTCTGTAAACCATCAGTTCGGAATGAGGACTATTTGAAAGTCGAAAAATATCCGTTTGCATCTGCCGGGACTAAGGAAATATGGCGTCATTTAATTGGGCATGCACGTTTACAATGCATGATTTACAGTTTATGTTATTTCTCACACAGATACAGTCTAGCACCAGACTTATTTTGCGTTCGGGTGCACGTATCCAACTATAAGTGCAAGTATATCAGATAGGCATAATTATCTTTTTGTGCATTAACAGGATACGTATACGTTATAAAGGAGGGCGGTGCAGGTTGTATTAGAGTCTGCATTGCTTATAGTTGAAACGTCCTGGTGTCTGTGAGATGTACAGAGCAGCTGCAAGTTCATCAAACTCGGGTCAGTCTGGCATGTGGTACTTGTGAAATTTGAGAACAGACAACGTTATTGAAATAGTGTTTCTTTACGGTCTGTTAGGCCTAAACAAGAAAGTCTTTTGTTTCTGGTCTCCGCGCGTCAATCTCGATCCCACTCGTCAAATCGCCCCCCCCCCCCCCCCAAGGATATTAATTGCCAAGGACAGGTAACTCTAAACTCTGTTTTCCGGATTTTAATTTTGACAAGTTTTTTTTTCAGGAAACAATTCATTTTTGTTTGTTTTAAGTTATTAAAAGTTTGTTATTCTGAAATATTATTTGCTTATCTGTTCATACAGCTAATTAAAGAATAGTCAGTCAAAAAAACGGAAAAAACCCCAAAAGAAGGAAGATCGCATCATCGCATCATTTTTGCCTAGGGGCAAAGACCAGAAACATTAAAACAATTTTAGGCCTTATACATGAGAAAATATATTTTTTTATTTGAAATGACTTATCATTCTACTAGTTGAATCTGACCATAGTCTATTAAATTTGGTCATTTCGACAGAAATATCTGTGTCAAAACAAAGAAATACATTTTGGAGCCTTCGTGAACACTGTTCAATATAATTATATCCACTACCAGAAGAAATTATATTGACATTAAAACAACTCGGTAAAATGTATCCAATAAAGGGCCAGCTTCATAGATTACCACTCCAGTTGCCGTAAGCGATGTTTTGGTTACAGTTATTAATAGAACGAAGGAATTCTGTTGACTTTCAACAAGTTGGCAAGATATACAATGATAGTTTTATAAGAAACCTTATCAGTTGCTGTAAGTTGGTGTAGACATACCACCATCAATGATAAATATTATGTGCATTACAGTTATTAATACTAAATGTCATGTCAAGCTGAAACGTACAGTTTTAATATAAGCTTGTAGTTTGTTAATTAAGAGGTATCCGCACATACCAGCGTTTTAATAATTCGGCCTTCAGCGAGTTTGTGGTCAGTCTGGACGAAATCTTATTCATTTAGTGAGCCTGGATTATATTTGCTGATATATGCCCACGTAAACACTTCATCAGCGCTGTAAGTGCCGCCGAGGGTCTGATCTACTGCAGAGGGTAACCTTGTAACCATGTCTACAGCTGAGGGTAGCGGGCTGGCCAGCGAGGCTCTATTGATCAGCGTGATGAGGAAACGCGGAGGCTCGCCGCTCTAACCATCTCTAGCAACTCTCTTATCCAGACTATTGTGCTTATCAATCCAGAGACTTTATTAATCTAGATTATCCGAGCCCGAGTTTTATGTGTAAAGCTTAACCTGGATATCTTAGATCACGATGGATGTGCCTAGCATGATGCTCTGAGGAGACATTTCCGAGGTCCAGAATGTAAAAGTGTCAAACTTTATGGTGGGGAGATGAGAAAGTTGTACCACAGCGGAATAATTCTGAAGTAGACAAGATGTGAAGTGTTGTGGATTTTCTGGGAATATGGAGCTTTTACTGAAAATAGTCCTGATCTGGTTCATAGAAAGACATGTGGCGCACGCCAATGAAATCTTCAAGAAAAGGTAAGATGTTATTTTCTGTTCGGATATCTTCACCTTGTATCGCTAGAGTAGTAGCGGATTAAGGAAATTGACTGCAAACTGAGGATCTTCTCTATAGTCCGACGACCCATTAGTCCGACAAAATAATGTTTCCAATATTTATCACTGTACTGTAGGGCTAGGATTCAGTGTTAGGTTAGGGTTATAGTTGAGTTAAGGATAGGATAAGAGATATGTTTAGGGAATTGTTAGGGCTTAGGACTAGTAAGAGTATTGCCGTTTGGCTGTCAAACTGTTGGACCTGTGACTAATGTTAGGGAGGATTAATATAAAATTACATCAAAAGTAAACTGGGCACGTGCACGTTGTATTTATATGTCTTCCATTAGGACTGAACAAGTCTCGCTAACCGTTGGTGCATAGTACACGCTAGGTTTTATTTGCTTTAAAGTTGAATACGTGGTCAAACGTTCTCTATTCAAACAATAACTTAGGGAACGATAAATATACATATAAGTTTGTACCTGACCACGTACATGTATAATACACAAAATACATACTGTGTTTGTCAGTTTTACAGCCTCTTGAATTGCCTCATTTATGTTGGGACCCCCATGCCATAAAATAGAAAAAATGCATTCAAAACTTTCCGGCAGAATCTTGAAAATCTTCGTAAACCTTCGGAAACGTTACAGATGAATGCATTCGGCTCATGTTTGGTAAGCATTCGGAAATCGACGGAACATTGTTCGATAAACCCTCAGAGAATGAGGCTCGTTATTTGAAAGTAGAAAATAAATCTACTTGCATCTGCCGGGACTAAAGGAATTACGGCGTTATTTAAATTAGTTAGGCATACACTTTTCCAATGTATAATTTACAGTTAATGTTATGTATTTCACACAGATAGCACCAGACCTGTTTTAGCGTTCGGGATCAGATGTCTGATCCATACAAAAAAAACTGAAATGTAATCCATTAGGAATTATGTTTTTTTAATGAAACGCTTCTAAATGTCACTGAAAGAGATAGTTCTACTGTTTTGTTGGGATATTAAATGTTTTTCAAGGCGTTGAAAGGATTAAACAAAACTAAGGCCATATAATCTGTTATATTCTTTACTATTGTAAGGCTACCACAATACTGGTCACCCATATTCTGCAGTGGAAAGTGTGCTAAATCAAGCTGTGCATTATTTGTACCTCCAGTCATAGGCATATGAGCACTCTCGAAGTTTGGGGTATAGTGGCTTTCTTGCCCGAAAAATGACCTCCCGGTACGTTGACACTGCCCTGTTGCCGCCCTCCTGTCCTGCCCCCCACCTCATACGCCTATGCCAGTCAAGAATTCTAACTCCGTTGACAGTGAGCCGTACTGATGAGACCGCTTTAGACAGTGCCTCTGAAATTAAATCTTTTTAGATCGCGAAGCGTCATTGTGGAATATTTTACCTCTGCCCCGTGGGGCTTCAGGGAAAGACATTTTATTTTTAGGCTATCGATCTCGTTTATGAACTCCCTCAGTTTCGTGATGGCTGCACTATTGTTCTTGTATCATCTTGCTTCTATACATGCTGTGATTCCATTCTTAACGCTTCTTATCTTGTCAACAAGTTCAACTCAAGTATGTGTCTTCATCTTATCTGTTTAGATACGAAAACAGTCTGAAATAGTTTCCTTGAATAAATGAGAAAATAGTTTGTCAAAAAGCAATGGAAATATTTTCGCACAAGTATCTAAAATATAATGTTGAAATGAAGATCGAAGCTGTCGAAAATAGTCAACGCAGTCAACAGACGCATTCACAATGTCGAGAAGAACATTACGTAATGTAGATTTAATTAGGTCTTCGCCCAGAAACACTTTAATCTCCACTATCTCCTTATGTTTTGACAGCAGTGCCTCAGTGCATATAACAGCCCAATGCTCATAACGTAGTTTCTTGGATGAAGCATCACCTTAATCAGCTGTTGATAGATAAATTGCTTCTGTGATCAGAGATAATTCAGAATTTACACTGTAATGACTACAAAACATGTCTATACAAATGTAAACCTTAGTGAGTGAGTGATTTGGGGTTTCAGCAACATCACATCGGTGTCCGGGGTCCTGTCTCTCCGGACTGAAAGAGAGGTGCCCGAGCGGGACTCGAACCACAACCGCCAAGGCTGGCAGATTGTAGGGCTGACGCGCTAACCACTGCGCCATCCCGCGCCCCCGAATATAAACCTTAGTTCATTTGCATGATTGAGTCACGCATATAGAAAACTGTATAGAGTATAACTTTGGCCAATACTATTAGGAGTGTAATCATAGGACTGGGTATGCTCGCTACAGTCTTCATACACAGATAAATTAATTAAGCACCCCAACACCATCTACATGTAACTATCTAACACACCAAAGGGCGAATAAGATTATTCTGGGGTGGCTAAGAGAAGGTTACCAAAGACATAAGAAATTCAGTCTAAGGTGATTGAAATTTGGTAATGAAACTCAAGCAGGGATGGCGCCAGCATGGGGGGGGGGGCAGGGGGTGCTACAGCCTCCATGTCGGGGAACCCTCCCCCCGTCAGGGAGAAAAGGCAATTCTACGGGGGAAAATGTTAGTGTATTTTACTGTATTTTTTGAAGATTTGTGTATTTGTCAGGGATTTTAATTCCCCTGTCGGAGATCTCAGCCCCCACCCAATCCCCGTCGGGGAATTATCGGCGTAACCCCTGCTCTCAAGCGTAAATGCAACTTTATAGTTTAAGAACCACTGGCCAAGCAGATTTGTATCACTCGTGTGTAGTCTGAATTATGAGAAAAAGCAATCTGGAAGATGAGTCTCTTGTTAATGAAAACAAAGACATTGATGACTATGTTCAACATTTAATTACAATTTACGATTACTGAGTCAAAGTGGTACTCATAATAATCATGTACTATCACAAAACGTTTAATAAAAGTCCAACAACAACGGACGAGCCTCTGATGTCAGTGGCGAGTGCAGCCACCACGTGCTCGAATAACAGCTTTTACCTTTTTTCTCATCCCCTCATTGAGTCGTCAGACACGCTCAAGACGTAACTACTGTACAGTTACTCCTAGTGCATTGTAGCGATCAATCACGATCTGTTTAATTATGTGGATCCACTGTCTGCACGCGACGCCCACCAATCAATCAATCTGGGGTTACTGCTGGCTAAGGCAAAATATCGAAGGCGTTAGTCTTCAAAAATACTGAAATACAGCATGGGGAAAGACCTTCCATGTCATCCATAAATATAGGTCGCATTGCGATTGAGTGGTTGTCAAAATGTTGCGCAATAACAGGATTCAGGAGGTTTTTATGATGAGGTTGTCTGCTCCTGTTATCATATCCAGTTTGGGGTTATGAGAAATAGCTTCCCACACTATGACCGAATTTCCAGTGTGGGACAGAGGCTAGAATGTTCCTGGTTGCATTTGCAGTGATTCTGTGCCTCCACATATGCTCACGCCAATCGGTGACCCTCCACATATGCGCACGTCCATCGGTGACCCTTCACATATGCTCACGTCCATCGGTGACCCTCCACATATGCTCACGTCCATTGGTGACGTTCAAGAAGGATCTGCTCTCATCAGACCAGTGCATCTTTAGAGACTTCAATGACCCAGTACCCTACGCCAAACTATTTCTCCGATGCTTATCTGTCAAGAAAGGACGTCTGATGATCCTTCGTGTCTTCAACCCCAGGGATGTAAGCCAATTACAAATAGCTCTAGAGCACAGTCTGTTTGGGTGCGATCGGAGTTTCAAATCTCTTCTCTTGGTAAACTGCCATCGTCTCATTAGGTGTCCTGGATTTCTGTCTTTCCCTTGAGATGTCTTTGGAGATGACCCACGTGTTTGTTAATGTTTTCTAACAAACTTATCTGGAACATGGCTGTAGCCAAGCTGACGTCCAATGCTCATTCCTGGGCCGAATGCCATCGTTCATGTCGATACGTTTTCCCTTTTAGTGCCTCTGATCGTTGCTTTGTTCACACATTACGAGTTAAAAAGCTTACAACTGCCACTTTATACACTCAAATTTGAAACGAGGTCATTGCGATTTTCCAAACACCAAGGGTACCTTGCTTACGTGAACGTAGGCGACTTGCTCTGTCAAGAACATCTTTAGGGATATCAATCACCAAACTTGGACAGATGAGCATCAATAATTACTGCATAATTAATTTGTGTGTACATGCACATAAGTTTATTAGCACATTAGGTTTAGTCACGTTTCTGTACTAGCGTTATTAAGTTCACGAACTAAAATAGCTATATGACTTGCAACAAAGATAACACTAACACTGCTATTTTAACATAAAAAGTATTTTTGATACACAGCGAGCTGGGAGAAGCAAGTTTACAATAAAGCTGGAGCAAAAAGCTGTCTGAAAACAAAGATAAGCCTGCAACGCTTTGAAAAGAATCTTGTTAAAACTATTATAGAATCGTCAGAGTTTACTTTTGCAGTTTTACTTATCACAACTCCTGCTGATTATGCTAAACTTGTAAATAACTTTTATTTGTATTGCCCTCACAAGCTGAAAGCTAAATAGAAGGTTTGCTTCTTGCATGTGTCTGACGTCTTTTACTGGCGGCGTTTAAAGTGCTTGATATCGTACAATAATGGCATTATCCTGACAGCAACAGGAAAGGCACAGTTTCAGATTACGTCAGACTTATTGAGAAAACCACGTTAACATCTCCAAGTCAGACACACTGATAACACTACGTCAGATATATTTATATAATCACATACGACACATTAACAACACCAGGTCAGGCACAATAATAACACCAGGTCGGACACAATAACAACACCACGTCAGACACATTAATAACACAACGTCAGAAATATTTACATCATCACATACGACACATTAACAACACCAGGTCGGACATAATAACAACACCACGTCAGACACAGTAATAACACCTAAAGACATATTTACATAATCACATACGGCACATTAACAACACCAGGTCGGACACATTTATAACACCACACTAGACACATTTACAACACCACGTCAGACACATTTACTACATTACGTCAGACACATTTACAACATAACGTCAGACACATTTACTACATCACGTCAGACACATTTACTACATCACGTCAGACACATTTACAACATAACGTCAGACACATTAACAACATAACGTCAGACACATTAACAACATAACGTCAGAGACAGTTTTAAAACACCACGACAGGAACATTTACAACACCTCGTCAGACACATTTACTACACTGAAAGAGCACTCACTTGGAGATTCATACACAGATATACTGTGATTCAAGAAACAAACTGGTTGTCGCTGTTAATAATGCAAAGCCCGAATATGTTAACGGAAAGATTGATGATTCCAAAACCAATTCCAGATCTTTGTATAAGGTTATAGTCAAGCTCATGGGAAAATACAAACTCATATCACTCCCCACTTAGGACAACCAAGATGAACTAGCAGAGGCTTTCTCGAAATACTTCGTTGATAAGATCGTGGATAAATCGTCATGAGATGGACAGTGGTGAACAATCAGAGACTGGCGAGATAGACAACACGGTTTCAACATCATCACGCATTGAATTTTGTCGACACGTCTCTGAGGATGAAGACAAACACATGAATGAATTGGACACACCACCTTCTCTCAAGGTGTTGCTTATTATTGCAGTGAAAACACACAGTTATACATGTATACTTGTAGTTCAGTGCAATTCTGGTCGGGATAGGGTCCAACCAACAAGAGGTTGGCTTCATTTAAGAAAGC
This sequence comes from Diodora aspera, assembly GCA_031471655.1. NCBI lineage: Eukaryota > Metazoa > Mollusca > Gastropoda > Lepetellida > Fissurellidae > Diodora > Diodora aspera. Next base: position 13,762 of record JAUELE010221342.1, on the reverse strand, counting down.
TATTGTCAAACCATCGCTGAAAAATCGAAATCTTGACCCGGATATTTTAGAATCTTCCGGTGTCGAATCTCTGCTTTATTTCCAAGCTAGTGACGAGAGCCGTAAATATGAGAGGGACTAAATACCCCCAAGTAACTTGTATTTCAGTCCGTCTACCGTGCAAATCATAACACCGATACGTCAATCCACGTCGTCAGTGGTCTTCGTTGTGCACCGGATGATGGTAACATTGTTCTACTGTTGCTTCTTCTAGATCTAAGTGCAGTATTTGATACACGGTTGACCATAACCATAATTATATTTGAAATATGAATTTGAAACACAGTGATTGAGGTTGTTCAGGTCACACCTCCAAAATCGCGTACGATCGGTGTATTAGTAATGGGGCTCAGCCTTGCCCCGCTCGACTCAGATAGAGGTGTGCCAAAAGGCTCAGTCCTTGGGCCTGTTCCATTTACTCTTTATACTTGACAACTCGGATGTGTAGGTACACGATTAACATGGTTTGAAGCGGCACCAATTTCCAGATGATACACAATTAACGTACATCTTCAAGTCCGATTCATATATTGTGTCCTCAGCTGCTTGTCAATTATCTGATTGTTTTGGTCATGTGAAATCATGGATGTGAACAATATACTCAAACTCAAACTTAATGCTGACAAAACATAATGTTTGTTACATAACCTCGATGTGTACGTTCCATTCAGTTTGGACGTAGTATACTGAAGCGGTGGTATCAACACTTAAAGATCAGGGTGCGATCCTCGATGCAGAATTGAACATGGATCAACAAGTCACAAGGGTTGTCAGGACTGTGTTTCTGACTATCAGGAACACTTCCAACATCAGACAGTATCGTACCAGCGACTCGGAAGAGGCTGTAGCTGTATATCCCATTACATCAAGATTAGCTGATTATTGTAATAGTGTACTGTATGGCGGCACCCAGACCAAACTGCAACGGGGGTTACAGCACGCTTTTGCCAGAGTTGTGACCAGAGCTTGATAACCTGTGCTACCTAATCTTCATTGGTTATCAGTCGAACAGAAAATAGACTATCAAATCTTGTGTCTAGTGTAGAAATGTATCAGTGAAAAAGCAGTACAATATTTGTGCAAACTAGTTTCTCTGTATGTACCACTAAGGAAACCGCACAGGAAGAGATCTTTTGTGTGCCGCAACGAAAACATGGAATGACATCCCCCTCAATGCAGACTACTTGAACCCTTTCAAGAGAATTCTTAAGACTAATCTATTTTAACTGTACCGCAACTGATTTAATAACTGTGGACGCTTTAAGCATGCAGTTTCATTGAAAATTCGCAATATAAATTTTGCATATTGTATCTTAACACCGCTTAAGACAAATTTACAACATCAGTTTAGACACATTTACAACATCATGTTAGATACATTTACAGCATTGCGTTAGACCCATTTACAGCATCGCGTTAGACACATTTACTGCATCGCGACAGACACACTTACATCATCGCGATAGACACATTTAAAACATCGCGACATACATACTTATAGCATCGCGTTAGACACATTTATAGCATCGCGACAGACACATTTACAGCATCAGGTTAAACACATCTACAACATCATGTTAGACACGCTTACAGCATTGCGTTAGATCCATTTACAGCATTGCGACAGACACATTTACAGCATCAGGTTAGACCCATTTAAAGCATCACGTTAGACCCATTTACAGAATCGCGTTAAACACATTTACAACATCATGATAGACACACGTAGATAATTGCGTTACACCAATTTACAACATTGCCTTAGACCCATTTACAGCATTGCGTTAGATACATTTACAGCATCGCGACAGACACACTTACAGCATTGCGTTAGACCCATTTACAGCGTCGCGTTAGACACATTTACAGCATCGCGACAGACACATTTACAGCATCGTGATAGACAATTTTACAGCATCGCGACCGACACACTTACAGCATCACGATAGACACATTTACAGCATCGCGTTAGATACATTTACAGCATCGCGACAGATTCATTTACTGCATCGCGATAGACACACTTACCGCATCGCGATAGACACATTTACAGCATCGTGATAGACACATTTATAGCATCGTGACAGACACATTTACAGCATAAGGTTAGACACATTTACAACATCATGTTAGACACACTTAAGCATTGCGTTAGACCCATTTACACCATCGCGACAGACACATTAACAGCAGCAGGTTAGAGCCATTTAACGCATCAGGTTAGCCCATTTATAGCATCGCGTTAGATACATTTACAGCATCGCGACAGACACACTTACAACACTCGGCCAAACACAGTTAAAAGCTGTGTGAAACATTAAGAATATTACATGTTTGAAAGAGTGTTGACATTAATTCTGCCTCAGAAATCGTAGCACTGTTTTATTGAACGAAACCAATGTAACTTTTAAACATTTCAGTAGTGACTCATTTGACCTTTAAAAAATCATTTTTTTCGTTAGTTTTCCAGAGCAAAAGCGCCTCATTCCAGAAAAAATCAAATGATAACCTTATATATGCCATACCATTGCATTTTATTTGTAAACCAAGACATAACCGTAGAAGAAAATCGATAGACATGAAGTTTGATTTAAATCTGTTTAACTCTCCACTGATGGCGTCTGGGCAAACAGACATGAAATTCCATCTCCACACGCGCGTACACAGCTTATTAAACCTGTCACAGAAGGAGGGATAGACGTCTTGCCCCAACTGTAGCATATCTCGAATTCATCTCCTTGGTGAAGCTTCTTCATTGGTTGCAGAGATAACTCCGCCAAGATAAACTGTTAAACTACGAGCACAATCGTTATTGGTCTAATAGATTGGCGCTGGATCATTGCTTTACTACAAGTCACAATACTGGACTATTCACGATTAATGACTGATATTCCGGTGTAGGGAAGTTATTAATACTGGTCACGTCTTTCCAAGAGTTGAGAGCAGACAGTGTATGGCCTTGTAGGCAAGATCGGACGTGAAAACAATTTAGATGCGCACATAAACTCTAATTATTAACATTTATCTTTGAATGCTTTTGTTGATTGTTTAAAGCTTGACACGTGTTCCACGAAATATGTTTGGTGCATTCTGGGTTAAATAAGTAACAAACTATAAAATAGTCATTTAAAAACGTGTCCCCAATTCCTGGCAGAATGAAACGAATTCATTTTATACTTCGCTCAAACTCACCACTGTGTCTAGTTTCTACTCATTAAGCGTGTACGTAGCGACCGGGTACGTTAACCGCCGAGTTTAAAAATAGCCAAACACGTTCTCTCTTCATGGGTCACTTACCCGTCTAATATACTGCTTCGATGACGGTTCAAAAAGAACTTCTTGCCTCAACACGAATACCTAATGCCAAAGTAGACCAACGTGCTAAACTCCCCCTGATTGTTGCTCCAGAAAGACCAACAATTGTTATCTCAGAAATACGCTTAATCTGCAAATGAATTCGAACCAACGACTCCTTCCAAGCTCTGTTGCTATTTTAATCCATTCTTGTAGACTCCTTTGATTTTCTATTGTAATTTGTTTTCGTATTCGGTTTGTTCCTGTATTTGTTTGTCAGACGACGATGAAGACAATGATGACAATGTTCAGTATGTATAGTTTTAGCATAGAAAGATGTATCAGCATACATGTACGTGAGTCAAAGAAGGACCCAACAGTGTCACAACCACATAAAAAAGGATCGGATACAGGAATTATGTAAGGGGTGGGGGGCACAAAAAAGTTCATGAAAGATATAGTGTTCTATAGGGCTCCCAGAGCTTGTTCCCCTGGACAAGTTTGAAATAATTAATATGCAAAATGGTACAATGTCAGCCCATTTCTCGCGTTTTCATAATATATATTTTGGGGGCAATTAGGTGTTAACATGGCAAACGCATTTAATGCGCAAGCTAAAGGGGGGGGGGGGCTGGAAAAAGAACTTTATCATTGACCATAAGTGTACGTCTTGTTTGATGTATACGCAGCAGATTTGCACCATTACCATGCAGGGTCTGTCTTAGAGATCACCATTCTTGCAACACTACTTGAGACTGAAATCCAAGGTACTTCATTGTATTAGATGCTTAACTTTATTTGAGAGATATCTTAGGTGATTAATCTGACGAACACTTAATGCACTGAGTGCTATCATTAGTTCTTGGCCCACTAAGTGTTTATGACAATGATGAAAAAAACTGAGATAAAAGAAAGGCTAATAACAAACTAATTTAGTTTCTGTTCTGAAAAACTTGTTTAATCGCCAGAAGAACCAAATTAGGTTATTAACTCAAGTCTCAAAGGCAAGCGGACAGCAGATGTTTAAACAGCACTAACATGTGGTGAATTCGGATACCCCCAAAGTGAATAACTCAAGACAAAAGTGTATTGCTGGCAGTTTTGTTTTCTCTGAACTGGCTCCATTTCCAATCATCGAAGTATAATTGTTTAGACATACAGTCTTGATGGGATCGTGTATTAAAAGGTCAGGCCTGTTTTATGTTGCAAGCAGTCAGTATATTACATTTTATCCTCCCGACTAAATGGCTGAATATTGGTGAATTAAGCCACAAGGGACCAAGTCCACATCGATCAGCTTCTGGACCGATGCAAGAGTTGGACACACTGTCATGCCGAGAGAATATTTCGTCTTATTAATCAACTGATAGGATCGTTTTTCTCTCTCACTTCCCGCTAGGGACGTGATCTCGCCTTTTTTGCTACTCTTCTCGCAAGACGTGAGATCTGCTCCTGTGGCAGAATATCAACAATATACAAACTTACACAGCAAAAACCATCGATGCCGAATCAACTGGAAGCATAACTATTCGGCTGCTTGGGCTATTTTCTGAATCCTTGATTTAATTGTACATCATTTTTCGCGATTCCCGAATTACATGCACTGGGACTTAACGGACCTGAAGCAAACTTTTGCAACCACTGAAATTACATATAAATCTGGATGTGAGTGAGTGAGTGAGTGAAAATGGATTTTTACATTGCAGGGGGCAATATTTCAGCCATAGCGCAATGTGATATGCAAGAGGCACATCAGGAAAAGGGACAACACAGGATCGATAGTAAGAAAGAGAAAGCAAAAGATACCCATTTTAGACGGCTTTAGAAAGCATAAAGTAAATATGGATGTAGTTTATCTTCACTCACAGTATTATGGTAGCTGGGCTACATACATGTACGTGTATATGTCAGAGAGTATTGCAACTGACGCTTATGTTACATATGGTAGTTGGGTTATATATGTCAGAGTATTGAAGCCGTCACTGTTTTAGCATATGGTAGTGCGGTTACATATATGTAAGCAGATATTAAGACCTCACTTATGTAGCACATGGTAGTGGGGTTACATATATGTAAGCAGGTATTAAGACCGTCACTTATGTAGCATATGGTAGTGGGGTTACATATATGTAAGCAGGTATTAAGACCGTCACTTATGTCGCATATGGTAGTGGGGTTACATATATGTAAGCAGGTATTAATATCGTCACTTATGTAGCATATGGTAGTGGGGTTACATATATGTAAGCAGGTGTTAAGATCGTCACTTATGTAGCACATGGTAGTGATGCTAGATATATGTAAGCAAGTGTTAAGATCGTCACTTATGTACATGTAGCATATAGTAGTGGGGTTAGATACATGTAAACAGGCATTAAGATAGTCTCTTATGTAACATATGGTAGTGCGGTTATTTAATATGTAAACAGATGTTAAGATCGTCCCTTATGTAGCATAGGATAGTGGGATCACACACATGTAAGACATGTGTCAGAGAATATTAGGACCATCAGTTATGTTACATACGGTATTGGGATTACATGTGTGTCAAAGTACTGAAACCGTCTCGTATGTAGCATATCGTAGTGTGGTTACATATATGTAAGCAGATGTTAAGATCGTCACTTGTGTAGCATATGGTAGTGGGGTTGCACACATGTAAGAGGTACTAACACCGTCATTTATGTAGCATATGGTAGTGCGGTTACATGTGTCAGAGAATATTAAGATCATCAGTTATGTTACATACGGTAGTGGAATTACATATGTGTCAGAGAGTACTGAAACCGTCCCTTATGTAGCATATCGTAGTGCGGTAACATATATGTAAGCAGGGATTAAGACCGTCACTTATGTAGCATTTGGTAGTGGGGTTACATATATGTAAGAGGGTATTAAAACCTCCCTTATGCAGCGTATCGTAGTGTGGTTACATACATGTAAGCGGGCATTAAGACTGTCACTTTTGAAGCATACCGTAGGGAGGTTACATACATGTAAGAGAGAGTCACTTTTGCTACATATGTTGTATTGTATTACAGGTTACGTATATATCTCAAACAGTATTAGGACCGCCACTGCAGACAGGTGCTTGAAATGTTTCGGCAGTTATTGTTTGGAATCGCCTAGGCGCTTGTCAACAAATGTTGTTCATCAAAAGTGCATTCACAAAATATTTACTCTTTGTTAACTTACTATTTGGTGACAAAGGCATCAGCGGCGTGTAACTTCGAGAAAATCTTGAGAAACATGCAGTCACCGAATACTTCAGAACGTGTCCTTGACTCTCAAAACCATCCATGAATACACGACTGCAAATTAAGGAAACGATTGTTATACATCTGTTATACATTGATTGGCAGATATAAAACGTGACGATATGTCCATTTAAGATGATCACTTATGGCAGCGATCCCAGAAACGATAAAAAACGTATGGTATGGTGATGTGTGACGGGACATATTGCTGCATCTGTCACCAGACAACGTTACCACTGAACGTCTGGCAATGAGGAAGCTTTTACACCTGACTAGAAGCGCAAACAGTTAGTTTATCAGATTATTTGAAAACTCTTGGAACGATTGAAACCTGGGTTCATCACTTCCAATTTGAATTCAAACCACAATCAAAACAATGAAAACTCTGCCCTCCAAAAACTTGTTTGGGTGCCTCGAAGGTCTTTTAAACCTATTGTTTCACTCATAGCAGCTGTGGAGAATACTTACACATCCAAAATGAAGACATCTAAAATACAAAATCTCAACGATCCTTCAAGTCTCTGACAGCTTGTTTCCCGGATATATTATTCTATATATAGGTTATATAGGATATCTATTCTTTACAAATCACAGATATGTGTATACATAAAATGTATACATACATTCCAGAGATGACGAGTACATAAACAATGTCAAATGTGGAGGTCTCCTAATGAGGGAAAAATCTTTGTTTGGATAAAAATGAGCAAGCATTCTTGATCAGTGTCGTTTTAACTCTAAATAGTGATGCGTTATGTAATATTCTCATTTAAACTAGACAGTAATTTGCATTCGGATTCCCTGAATGGATAATGAACTGGAACTGCTACTTTTTAACCTGCTTGCAAATCACCGCTTCAACCTTTGTCCAAAAAGGTGATTGCATGAAAGATTTTCAGGTTTCAGAGGGGGCAGAATTGGAAATGAATCGAAACCAATGCTCGTCAAGATTCTTCAGAAAACCTCTGATTGAACCAGTGCATTTGCAACACTAAAACTGGGTTTGAAGAATACTACTCGAGCGAAATGTCAACGTTTCATTTTCACTTAAAATATTCTCGTTCATTTGGAGCTCAACAGATGAACTCTTACGTAACGATGCTCTTAACGTGTTTTGATGAGCACATTCCAAATTACGATTTTAACTGTACAATTTTGGTTGAATATATGAATATTTGAACACAAGCTCTCCGATGAAGAAAGTGAAAAACAGTTAATAAAACAGCATATATAATATCGACGCAGGCAGACACCAACAATGGCGACTGAAGTGTAACTCTGAAAGGTATTGATGCCGTTGAAAGTTGTATTAACTTGTGACGTACACAGTAGTCAATTTCCGAGGCCTACAAATAGGAACGTAAATTGAACTGTTTAAAAAAAATTACCAACCCAACGCAACTATTTCTTTGTGTGTTAATGATTTCTTCTATTGCTGCGCTGCAATCGTATCGACTCCTGGAAATCACTTGCAGCGTGGCACTTTGAAGTGATTTTTTTAAACCAAGAAGTTGCAATCCATAAAACACTTTGAGTTATTATTAGTTACTCCAACTTTTTAATATGTCTATCAAGGAAGCTATGAGGTGATCCGTGCGGCTTTATGTAACCAACTACTGTGTACAAACATTATGAAAATAGGAACCCATTTAGAACTGCATAAAAGATGTTTCGATTGCTAATGTGCACAATGGCTATATTGCAGTGAACAAAGATTACCTCATTGAATTAAATGAGTTTTGCTTTTTCACCAAACCCGTGTCTCCTAAAATACGTCATCGCAAAAAGACCGTCGACCTCATGAGGACATAATAAGACATTTCAGAAATGGCAATGTTAATACTTTAATCTTATTCTGTTGGTTAGAACGTCATGACAATTGTTAAGCAGATGTAATGAACTTATTTCTTCATTCTGCATCAGCGAACATTCCCTCAGCAAACCAAACCAAACCAAACTTTGAAACTTTCTAAATGTAATTTGTTTACAAAGTATGTGTTGAAAGTAAGTATTCATACGAAACGAATAGCTATTGTAAAGCATGAAATAAGACCGACTTGACACGTGGTCGTCGTGCACACAGAATAGGGGAAACTGGTATCAGACAGGATGTTACAGAAATCAATGAAATGTGAAAGTGTGGATATTCATCATTATAAGTCTCTGACAGTGAGAAGCACTGTGACCTACCCAAATGTTTATTGTGACGTTACAGTCCGCTTGTACATTTAATCAGGAAAGCTGGAGTTGAACGCTGTCATCAACCACTGTTAAGGACCGGCATTTCAATATTCAGATGATATTGTGTGGACTCTATTCAGAGTATCATCTAATAAAGTATGGCCAACAGATATCCCAGTCATTTACAGTTGCATGCAGGATCAAACTCATATATTTTATCTGTCGACTTCACTACACGTTCTGATTTTCAAGTAGCTATGTGCCCATCATTAAATATGAAGTTGGAGGCATGGGTAAATATCTGACCCAACAAAAGTGTTGGTTTGTGTTTAATACTGTTATATGGGAATAAACAGCAAACGCATGTATAAATTAGTACTTCAATATCACTCTAGAATGCCAACAGAATGCACGTCTGGCGTAATAAAGCACGCCGAGAATTGATTCTTTCGAAAAATTGTTTCCGAACACTTCCAGTCGAAGGTATGGTATTCATAGCACGACAGGGCATCTTCAGTCATTCAGAAAGACTATGGCATTCTATTTTGTGTGTTTAAAACGTTTGACTCGAAATATGTTCCTTTGTCGCTCCCCCTCTCTCCGCGGATCTGCAAATGCAGAGAAATCCAAGTCCAGGTAGCTGTCACCTTCACGTCTGTTTAACTGGCGCATAAATACAATCTGCATAAAATAGAAATGAATTTACTTTACTTTTTACTGTTTATGTTTGTTGATTTTATGCTACACATTATTATATCGTCACCTTAATGAAATAATTGCCTAAGTCATATTTACTACATCAGACAAAAAAAAAAGAAGAAAAACACGTTGTATTGTTTTACTATGCTAAATGTATTGGAAACCTTACATGTTATAACTTGTTGATGCATGACAATTAAGATGATAATATCAGTGAAATATCTTAATCACGTTTCGTAACCCAACAATCTAACATAGGCACTTTGACGAATCCACCATTGTGACTTAGGCAATTATTTCATTTAAGGTGACGATATACTGTCCCCTAGTGTATTTTGGACACTCGAAATATTAAAATTGACATATTATTTTACTTAATTTTTCGGCAATGTTTTTCAGTCATAATTATTATCATGTCGGCTCTAGGTGGAAAGAGATGATTTGATGTACATATAGTTTAACTAGTATCATGTGAAGGTGTGGGCGCGTGCTCGTGCTGTACAGACCCGCTGGAATAGGGGCTAGGCGGGGGAGGGGGGAGGGGGAGATTGGAGCTTAGCCCCCACTTTTTTCTATCTTTGGAAAATTCACTGATACGGATTTAAAGTAATGATGGACTTAAGTGCGACTGTAACACCCCCTCCCCAATCCCCGCTCCGTGTTCAGACTCGAGTTCAGCCCTCCCCCCACTATGAAATGTGTGCTTCAGGGTCGAGTTCAGTTCCACCCCTACCAAACTATAAAATTAGTCCCTGTTCCTGGAATTGTTCAATTTCATTCCTCTCCGCAAACGTCCCCGTCCCTTCGCTGCCACCAACCACTCTCTGTAAGGAACTGCAGGTCTACTCACAAAAAAATATGCGGCCAATTATTGATGGATACTGTAATTTAACTTGGTTAAAGTTCACCCAGAAAATAGAAGCCAATCAGCTTCGTTCTTGAGTGTATGTGTTTCTCGGTAGCGTGGTGTATGTAAAGAACAGAGTTCTGTTGAACTGATTGCACCAGCTGGCGTGGTTAACAGGTCCTCTGACTTTTCATCTGCGAGGATTGTTTTGAACGAAGATGACTCAATAGTGTAGATAATGAAATCATGTTGAACGTGGTACAAGTGCAGTAACGTGGGAGTGCACGCAATGGACTCAGGCCCTTCTCGAGGTTACAAACTCAGCAACTTTTGCAGATGTTTACATCGGTTTCGTACGCGTTTAACACGTTTCTTGAAACGATCTAAGGACTTGCCCATTAGAGTTTGAGAATTTTGCAGCTCTTTGTAAATTGAGAGGGTACTTGTGTTAAGACATAGCAATGACGGATGAATGTGTTTGTGCGTGTATATCTGGTGTACCCCTGTCTGTTTGAGTAAGTGAGTGGTTTGAGGTTTTACGTGGTTTTCGGCAATCTGTCAGCCACATCTTTCTCACCAACAACACATTGGTGTCGGGCTCTTGTCTCTCCGGGCTGAAAGAGAGGTACCCTGGCGGGACTTTAACCACAACCGCCACTGGGCCATCCCGCGTCCTCTGTCTGTTTGGTCGGAGGTGCTCAAGAGATTTTCATTTATTTATAAGAATTCTTACCTAATTTTTCTCAGTATTATCAGATCTTCGGTACGTTTTCACCTCGAATAGGAGAAAGTCACTGTGGAACCATGACTACGGTTCGAACACCCGAGATACACTATCCAGAATACATGGTACAAAGTTACCTATTCTTCCACAGTTTAAACGGTTTTGACAAAAATGGTGTTCGAGTCTATTTTCAACGAAGTGTACATGTCGTGTTGATATTTGAAATTGATTCGGGGTGCTCGGTCCTACATATACATGTAAGTGGAAGTTTATACTCATAATACATTAAGGTTCTACAGTCTGTAATACACAGCAAGGCACTGAAATGTATAAGTTTATGCCAACATTTACTGAATGCTTTCGTACCAGTGTCATTCTAGCAGTATAACTTGAAGTCTAGCCTGGACTGAACACACATGCTCAAATTGGGAAAGGCGTTTGATGGTGTTTGTCAGTTTTGTTACCAATGGTTTTGTAATGAACAGAAACTTGAAGATAACGAAAAATCTTCTAATCTTCATAAATTAAACTGATATACGCGAAACATTACTTTGGTGTTCACTTTCCAGCATTTTTTTGCAGAGATTGAAGTTTCAATACGGTATCCAGCTATTGTTCAGTAGGTCAGATCAACACCACAAGATATTGGAGCTGCTGAATTGAGAAGGAGAATTACATGAAGCCAAATTGTCAATATTTTCTTAGCTTGTCCTCAAATCCTGAAAGGAGTTAGAAAGCAAATAACTTGAGAACTCCACGTTGCTCGCTGTTCAATCTATAAAATATACAATTCGGTTATTTTAAAAGAATTGTGATTAAATCTTGCAGACATGTAAAAGGCATTTGGGCTGCAGAAAGACCTCTCGTCATCTTGAGCGGGCCGCGGTGAACCCATCTCTCCCATTAATCAATATAGTAAGAGAAGTGGAGCAATTCATCACCACATCGCCGCTGACATGGCGACCAACCCAAGTGTTTAATGCGAAGTGACGGCGTTACTACACCGGCCGATAGGAAATCTAATCACACGTGTCAGATTCGCGGGATTGCGGGGATCCAATTGACATACAGGGCTTACATGTTTGCTCAACACCAATCTAGTGTTTCTATAAGAGATGTACGGTGTTTGCACGGGTTCATGAGGCCACAAACATAGTTTGTAAAATAACAATTCTCCATCCTTATACACGTAAGACAACAAGAAAGAATGCTTTAAGGAAATGGATTTATTTATACATTTAAACGTTTCCATCTGATCCATTGTAATCAATTTATGGTACTGAATTGCATTTTCCAATCGTGGCTTTGACCTTTATCAACTGAGAGCTTGGCAAGACATACTTTGCATTGCTCTTGTAGAATATTTAGAGTCACAAACTCTCAGCTGTCTTGATGTTGGTTCAATAATCAGAAAAATGTATAATGTACAAGGCAAACAAATCAGTCAGTTAGTATGTCCCAGGTATATACAAGTATTTACTCGGTTATTTAATTGTGATCGCCAGTCACCAGGAAGAAGCGAGTTGGTGCAAGACATCAGTAGGAGATCATCGTGATCTGAAGAACCTTCTGGTCGGACTTGATCAGTGTTCCCAACCCTTTGTCGCCATGTGGTCCTCCTTGGTTTAGATGTGAAATTCCATGGCCAAGCTGGTATCAAATTTGTCAATCACAATTCGAATTGAAAACAAAAAGAACCAAGAAATGGGCCCTGGTACACTGGAAAAGGTGACATGACCCGCCCGATAAAACATCGTTGCCTGGGTGATTGCACTTAGGAGTGAGCGACGTCTTGCATCTAGTGGACTTTCTCAAAGCCATTAGTCATGGTAAACTGAACCTATTTCAATTCAAGTTGGAGACGTGTTCCCGAGCATGGACTATGCATTCTGTGTTAAATAACATAAACTGTAGATTAGACATTATAAAATCGTTTGCTTCAATAAGTATTCCCTTTCTCAAAGCAGACTGAGACGAATGCATTTGTACTGTGCTCAAACTCACAGTGCCTAGTATTTTTTCTACACCTTGTTAACTGCCGCTGTTAGTAGTTTAATAAATAGCTGGACAAAAATAGGGAAACGTCATGGCGTTGTGCCGAATGTAGGCTGAATGTTTTGACACTAAGCTGTACATGAAGATTACTCAAAAAGTTTGTGAAAGATAATAAATGTCCCTGAGTGGAAAAAGAAAACTTATAATTGAAAGACATTTAAAATTAGCAAACAGGTTTTATACTTTTTAAAAAAAGTAGGGGAACTTGGAATTTCAAGGTACAATGTACATAACATAACCACCTTCAACGGCACAATACAAAGGATTCCCTGGCCAGCAATGAACCCTGACCTTTCTCCAATTCAAAATGTCTGGGACATCTTAAGCCGATGTGTGCGTCAACGTGAAAGGCCACCAGCCACGCTAGATAACTTGTCCAGGATTTGGTGGAAGAATTGTACAGACTGCATCAAATTGCCATAGGTAGACTCATATGCACGATGTCTCAAATAATCAATTAGTGTTTGACCAATAACGGGGGCATTACGCACTATTGACTCAAAAATGTCAATTTTCGTTTCTTACCCATTCTTTCTTTCACGGACCATAACAGCAAGAGAAACGGTTTAGGTAATGAAATGCCGGGTGAATTGTTCACTCAATTCCTTCTTTGTAAAGATACAATTAGTTTGGGACCAATTATTATTATCATTAGTTTGTTATTGA
>JAUELE010221331.1:0-12867 GCA_031471655.1 Diodora aspera | reverse complement strand
AAATAATGTTTTTAGAAAATTTTAAATCTCGAAAAAGCTCACCTAAAGCAAATGTCCAACGTGTGTGTGTGTGTGTGTGTGTGTGTGTGTGTGTGTGTGAGGGTGTGTGGGTGTGTGTGTGTGTGTGAAATTCAGCGTATTGTTTAACAGTTTATGTAAAATAAAGTCGTAGCACAATATACATGTATACGCTTTGTGTAGATTTTGACAAGAACCTAACACCACAGAATTCTTTAATTACACTACTCAACAGAAGTTTTGGGTCAAACATAGTGATGACACTATTTCATTTACAAGAAGCAGTGCACTACTGAAAAAAGGTTTAGGTCAAACATAGTGATGACACTATTTTATTTACAAGAAGCAGTGCATCTAAAATCCACACGATAACAAGTTGGTACACACGTCACATACCAATGTGAGCATGTTTAAAGTGACAGTCATAAGCGATAGGTGCAAATGTTGCATGTGCCAATACATCATGAATTTCGATTTTGAGGAAGATTTCACGTGAAGGGTATTTTTATTATAATCAATGACCTTAAGCATTAAATGTTCACCAGACCTTTATGGCAATTGGTTCATTTTTCAAAGGACCACTATTGCATGAAAAAAAAACCCTTTCTAAAAGTATGCTCATATTTCTAGTTCCGGCAAACTTTCAGACAGCAAAATCAATTATATCAGTTTATGCGTATATCAGGTTTGATCTATAACGTCTTCTAAATGGTGTATGTGTAAAAGAGGAGACAGAATATCACTCCTCTGGGAATATATTTTTTTGTCTTAGTTGTGTCTTAAGACCCAGGCAGACGTAAGCAGTGTGAAGTATTGTCGTAAAGCGTATGAACAGGTTCAGTTTTTTCTATGCCTTTGCTCTTGCCAAAATTCAAAGTTCAAAGCATGCTCGACCGTTCCAGGCACTCTGGTCATCAACAAAAAAATAAAACAGTGCACAAAGTCCGGTGTGACCTGGGTGTGAAAGCGTGTCTTGAGATACAAATCAGATGCTTACAATTAATAGAACTCGTTAAGTCTACTTAATTTCCTTTGTTATAATCAGAGCCAACAGCACTTCCGAAACTGGCGTCAACATGCCTAATTATTGAAGACTTTACACTGTCAGATATATCAAATTTCGTCATCTGGGGTCTTTACAAAAGTCGTCAGGAAGCCAGTTCAAAGAAAACCTCGTTTTGGATTGTAATACTGTTTCCCCATCGACAAACCACATAAGAAGTTGAATGAGCATTGTTAATTGGAACCAATTACGGCTATATGCGTGCGCCAGTTCGAGTAAATATAGTGGCCTAAACTTCAATAGTTTCCTGTCGAGGCGCTCGAAGCCTGGAGATAACTTTGAACAGGAAAAATGCGTAAAGAGATAAGAAATACAGAATGTCGGTGACTGGTATAATATTCTTGTCAATACAATGTCCACAATAATGTATTTGTGTAGCAAGAATTCTACTTCCGGTCACACGTCTTCGTGAAGGACACCATGCAGCAAGAAGAAAGTTTTGAAACTTCCAAAAACTGTTTTGGAACTGTCAACTCATATCCATTAAAATATTTCGTTTTTTATTACCTTAGTGCCATAGATAAGTATATCTGTGGTGTTATGGTACTGCAGTTGGGCAAAGAATTATAACTGAGCATCTTAACATAACCGTGGGCAACAGGCGTTGGATTCGTGATCCGATTATGGTCAGGTCGCAAGTTTGATTCCAGCCAGCACCCTTGGACAAGATACTTTACTTCCTTGTCCCAGTCGGTCCAGTTAAAAGGGACATTTCACTGTGGGAACAACCACCCGTAAGGGTTGTAAAGGAACTTCTGGTAATATTATATACTAAAGAGTTATTATCATCTTTCATGTCCAGAAAAATATTTCACTGGTTCGCTACCAGGGTTCAATGATTTGGATGTGAAGTTTTGTACTGATCCAAAACATGTAATTGAAGTAGGTACAAGCATTACTTAAATTTGAAACTTCATAAATGCCAAATACACGTTGAATTTTCATGTTCTACACTTCTATCAAATTTCTTCTGAAAATATCAACATTAGCGTCTTTAAAATCAGTCTCCTGCCATGTCAAGTCGCACAGTGTCTGTCTTTAATATTATTATAATGTAAACCTATTTATCCCATCATGACAACAGTCCAGTTGTAGTGCAGCTGCTATAGTACAGTATCAATATACTGTTTCTGAATACACCCCAAGAACGGTAATTTCTAGTTCTCTTCCTTGATCATGGAATTCCTGTAGAGCCTTGGTCAAGTTGATCAAGTTGAGGTCAAATAAATAGCAATAGGACTTTCGCGATTTTCTGATCGCGAGTTCGAGTCAGCGTTGTTGAAACCTTTGACTTTAGTCCACTGTAAGCACTGGTGCCAGCTGAAAATGGACCTTGGCCCCGCACTGTGGCAACAACTGTGACGACATAATATTTTATCATAATTCCTCAAAACAACAAACACAGACAAAAATAAAAATTACTGATACAAACGCCGAATGTGCACCTATTTTACAAATGAAAACAAATGATAAAAATTAACATTATAGCACGAATTGTATTTAACATAATTATATCTAACTTGTGGCGACCAGTTCGGTGTGGCGACCAGTTCGATGGCGGTATATCTGTCTTTGTTTGTTGTTGTGAGGAATTATATTAAACAATGATGTCGTCACAGTTTACTGGAAGTACGCCCGCTATCGGTATTGGACAGTGCGTACACAATGAACATGTGTAATATAATTATGTACTACAGATATGCCCCCCTGAGTTTATATGTTTACTTGTGAAACATTTTCTACAAAAACATTGATAGCGATTGGTCGCTGTTTTGTGTCTTCCAGGTTAATTTGTGGTGACTTTTTCGATGTGGCGACCAGTTCGGTCTTGCGACGTGTTCGATCTAAACTGTTCGATGTACCGCGCGACAACCACCCAAAAGATTGAATTTCCAGGTATCTTTGACACTACAACTTCTACTACTACTTATTATTATTATTATTATCATGATTATTGATAGTTGTAGTAGTAATTAGTAGTAGTAGTAGTAGTGTATGTTAAACATACGAGGAATATAAAATATTTCAGAAGCTAACTTTAGTCACGTTATATCTTAGTGTGTTCGTTTAACGATGTAAAAATTAAAGACATTGCATCAAAATGTCAGAAACAGTAAGCATTATTCAGATGAATTATAAATTCAAATTAGTTTTCTCCAGTACATTTTAAGTTCAAATGTTGTAAACATTCTGTCGATTTAACCATAATGATACAACATATGGTTACGCATTTCTTGAGTGGTATTTTGGTATTTGTCATATTAACAAAGTGATAGATAAATTGTTAAATCACATACATTAGAAATCCTAAAATGCATTGTTATAAATCGAACAAGAAAAACTAAAAGTTTTGTTCGTTTGCAAATCTCCCGGAGAGACACTGCATGGATATTAAGCAATCATATTTCAAACGAACCCTTGTTTGTTTATGTATGTTTACCAATTATTTACTATAGTATCAGCAACTGGAATTTAAATTCGTAAACGTATTCTATTCTGATGAAACAATGGTTTCATGATAATCAGGCTATGAAAACCATCGTCTGTCATCCAGACCATGAAGTTTTATTACAACAAAAACAAGCGTACAGTCTAGATATTTTCGCAGTCTAGATAGCTGAAGATTCTCTGGGATCTTTTTTATTCTATTACAAATGTGTATCGTTTCAATTTAATAATAATAATAATAATAATAATAGAAATATTAATCTTACTTCAGAGACTATATGTTAGTCTATAAAAACCACTGCACACATGTGAAAGTAAACTTACTAATTGAAGTTAAATGAATCTCTTGTTTTCGGTTCAGAAGCTTCATGCAGGTGGAAAACAATTCTGAAGAGACTTCGCGGGTTTTGACGATTAAATATATTCATAAATATGTTACATAAAAATCTCCAAGATAATACGAGTGTGGCCATCAATACAAGGTAAATCTCCTTTCGCCAACATCAAGAAAAATTTAAATTACTTTCAGTTATTTTTCATACGTCTGAAAACGAATTATGATCTATTATTACATCACAAACGTATGCGTAAATACAGAAAAAATGATCTTTGA
The DNA here is from genome assembly GCA_031471655.1 of Diodora aspera. Taxonomy (NCBI): domain Eukaryota; kingdom Metazoa; phylum Mollusca; class Gastropoda; order Lepetellida; family Fissurellidae; genus Diodora; species Diodora aspera. Next base: position 8,725 of record JAUELE010221331.1, on the reverse strand, counting down.
TCTGGCTGAGTACAGAGATAGAAAGGCTTTTGAAAGAAGTGTCGACAGACTAGCAAATGTATTAACAAGTGTGTCTGATCCGACTGACATACCCGCATTAAATCTTTGGAGGTGCAGACGAAAGCTCAATATCGAGTCTCTACCCGACTGCACCAAAAGCGAAAAAGGCAATAGAGAAAATCAAAAGAGGAGATAATGATAAAACGAAAAATGATTTCGATTTCGTTGAAACATTTTTTACACCAGGTAGTACATACATCATGACGGATCTGTTTTACAAACAAATATAAATGTATTGAAATAGGTGTTACACAGACAGGAAAGGATTATTTAGGTTGTACACGCGAGATGAGCCTTATTCACGTGAACACACATTCTGATCCCTCTACAATGGTTTAATGTTACTGACGCTACCAAGTTCAAGTTTTTTATTTCCAATTCCACCAACGGTGATATAAGAGAAAAATACAATAATGTTACATATATTAAGTATATAAGACAAGAATGACGGAAATTACATGTATATACATAAGTCTCTTTGGAAATGCAATAATATGTTATTGATGGAGAGACCAGACATTCTGCATGGATTCAAATCCGTGTTTTAACTACATTATCTTGGTAACGATTACTTTCTAACAGACTTATGCCACTTTTAGTACTTCATTGTTTCTTTCTTGTTATGTTGTCTAGTAGGGTAATAAAACATATATATATATAAATACGGCTAAGGTATCTTACAATTTGGAGTCTAAATATAAGCCACAGATAGTATACAGTGTATATCGATACAAGGCTTAAATCGGTCTTTCAGGCCCAGAGACGTAATGTGATTATACCCGTGGGGACTGACACTGTCAGAGTGTGTAGACGTTAGGAAAGGTCGGGAGAGAGTGAGTATGTGACTGAAATAGACATATGCAAACAGATAAACGTTTTATTTACTTTTGCCATGTACGCATAGTGGATATTGCTCACTGCAAAATGACATTTGCTGGAAACAATGTTTATTTCGGCAACACCAGACGGAAAAAGATATAAAGGGTTATACCCCCAACCCCAACCCCCGTCGTCAACGCTTAAAATGCAAAATAATATCCTTCATTCTTAATGTAAAATGTAAGTAAGTATACTAATTCTACTTTCAAGATCGTCGAAACTCGCTCAAAGAACAAAATTGTCTTGTTTGTTGAATGTCCGTTTTAATTTTCCAATTTAAAATTAAACTTTAAAGGTTCATATTGTAGAATGTAAACCAAAGCCGAAATGTTGAAAGTACAATCGCAGGCGTCGATGGGTATGCAGTATATTTTAGTTCTTGCTCCTTAACTTGCCGCCGATTTGATACTTTAATCTACGGCTTACCAAGGGCGCCATCGGCCTATCGCCACGATAAAAAACAATTCTTAAGTTATCCAGGTAAACATCTCGTGAATTACCATCAATACCCGTCATCTCGCGAGATATTGCGGATTGTTTGACAAAGTGAAGAGATCCTAGGTCTCGCACGAACCACACCCTTGCGTTACGGAGAAAGGACTGGTATCGAGGTGAAAATGATCTTGTCGAAGCAACCCTGTACACAGAATCATTATAAGTAATCCCCGAATTGTTTTGTATATCGATTCTATTATATACAAAGAAATACAAGGTATTTCGCCTGAATACGTAAGTGGAAAATTGCCGCGTAAGATTAGTTGTGTGACAAATACTATCACCAAAGACACGTGTTTGACAGATGCGCCATTTTCATTGTGGTGTTTACCCCTGGTAGGGATTTGTCTGTGGAAACACGGGGACATTGCATAAACTGTCTAAATCTATTTGACACTGCATGGTGCCTGTGTACACACACACCAATTAAAACAGTATTTAAGTGAGCTGCTACAGCTATTCATCACGTACAACGGCGGCAAACTGTGTAGTTAATCATAAGCCAACCAGTTGTGATATGCAACAGCTGGGTTGGTATGATAAATAACGTGGTTACATATGAAACCAAAACAAGGTTTTAATCAGGGCCTTCAAGAGGGGTTTGTAGAGGGTGTATCTACATTATTCCCGAACCCGGGGGTCCCAAAAGGAGCTCGGAAGCAGTGACGTCACTAGGGCTTGCGTCACTCGGTGCGATACCTCATGGTGGTACCCCACCAGCTTTTGGACAGCCGTACGGAGCCGGATTAAATTTTCTTCTTTTTTTTGTGGGTGGGGGCGGCAAAAAACAACAATTTTCACTAAAATTACGTCCTTAAATCCTTTAAATTACCAAACATTGAGACAATCATTTTGGTGTCACCCCTTTGATGGTGTCACCCGGTGCTGTTCGCATCCCCTAGAGACGTTACTTCCCGGGAGCCAGGGAATAAAACAGACTGACGAACAGAGAAGAGTAGGAGATCCAACAGAAACTTTCCATCCCCCTGATAAAATTCCTCCCAGATGTCCTCGCTGTTATGCTTTGAGATGTTAATGATTACGTAGTCTACTCATCATCATCATCATCATCATCATTTCTTTATTCAAGTACGAAGACAACAGGCCCACGTAATGCTTCAGATAGACAGTGATAGCGCATGCTGTGACAAATATTAAATGACTTCCTAGGTGCATTAAAAAGAAACATACAAAAGATCATTAAAAGCTATTTGATAATAATCTATAAAATTTATAAATTGTTGGTGTCATACAGCTATTGCGAGGTAAAAATTTGTTTTTATTCCTGCAAATATCCGCAAAAAAAGCAAAAATGGTACTCATCTTCGACACCAATATTACACAGTGACCATAATCCTTTCCAGATTCTGCCATCTATCTTCGTTACATTTAACTTTTACACCCCTACACTAAATTTAGTAAAAATATTCTTAATAATCTTAATAGTATTTTTAATTTCGTATAGAAGCCAAACATTTTCCTGGACGGAACAGATTGTTTAATTCTCTATACAAGCTATTGCGAGAACTAGTTTTGATAATACATTTAAAGCACGTTCTTTGAATAAAGTAATATAATTAGATGAATGACCAACATGAGAAAATAACAAATATCTCATTTCTGTTGCCCAAGTTGCATAGCCAGCATCATGAAGAAATCGTAACGTATTATATGCGGTTTTAGTAGCATACATTCATGCATCTCAATGAGTTGTATCCATTATTTCATACAGCGTACCTGGGAATTAGTATAAAGCGGGGATCCACCACATTTCCAATAACCATTGCATTTGGCGTCTGGTGGCCCACCTTAAGAAATTTGTTACAAGCTAACAACTGTACTCTTTCATCACATTCATATCGTTTGAATCCTTATACTTCTGAAAGATACTCGCTATTATGCAATACTTATACACATAAACGTAATACATTCGTAATATTCTATTACAAATGTGGTAACAGAAATAGAGAAAATTGCAACAATGTGTAATCGTCAAAATAATAGAACGGTATTTTAAAATCTAATTTCACTGTTTGGTCATTTATCTTAAAAGGTGATAATCTTAAGATGTAATTTCGAAATTAACTGGTCAGAAACATAAGTACAAAACTACACTTACATTGAAACAGTATTTTGCGTTTGCGAAATTAGCATTGGACATCTTCTTTTTGAAATCAGATAAAAAGTGTTAGCGTTCTGAAGGAGCATCGATCACAGAACATATATAAAAAAAATTCTCGTGCAAAGACATACTCACATCTTGGTACGGTATGTTACGATTACGATAAGGTCCTTTCCTTATCTTCTATAAAGGGATATGTATGCTTGACGGCTGTGTTTGACGGACATGTTTACGACTGTAGATTCCGTCTTCATCTCCATGTAAGATACTTCAGTTTCAATTGGGAGCACATCCGTAAGGAAGCTATATCTGAAACTGGCACGACGTCCCTCTGGCACAGAAATAAAGTACTTCATCTTTTTATAAAATACAGGAAGTCCCCGGAGTACCACTGTCCGATTTACGGAGAAGTCGTACCTACGAGTGGAGTACCATCAGTTCGCAGGTTACTTCCACTAAGTTCGTAATTATCATACACGTTAGTTGATTTACATATTTAAAGAAATTTTTTCCAACTGTATTGTATTTTACAAATATTTAGCAATAATACTTCTTCCACAAATTTGCGAAATTGTGTATGGTGTGTGTGGTGTGATGATGATTTGTATGTGTCTTCCGGTACATAAGACATCGATGGAATGAGGGGAAGTGTTAACCTTGAACTATGAGAGGATAATAGTACTCATTACAGGATCAAAATAACCCAAGGAACAGAAATAGTCAACACTATAATTAAAGTTATTTTAATTTACTTACATTTACGAACCATATGTACCTGTTCCTGACTTGCATATAAATCCAATTTAAAGATGGATTTCGTTCGTAACTCGGAAACTTCTTGTACCTTACAAAATTCGAACAAAAATAGCTAAAATATTTAACTAACTAGTTCAAAACTACCATCGCCGTCACTAAAATAATTACATTTTTTGCATTTAGTTTTTAGTATCTATCAAAGATATATTTCAATTCTATATTATCTATAATTTTCAATTCATTTTTGCCTAAAGATAAAAAAAATGGGATATTTGTGCTTAACTGTTTGGATGTATGGTCCAAACATATGTCAGAATGATTTCTAAGACAACTCTTGAATTATAGCTTTTGTTCCAAATGGACAATTGACACAAAAAGGCAAAAACATAACGTCACCTCATTTATATATATAATATTCTGTTATTCTTTAACACCCAGAATTATGCAGAATGAATGTTAAGATTTACGATCACATTAATATAGTAATTATTAATGTACTTCTGTGGAACGAATACTTTAGAATGTACATGTATTTAAATTTGAATAAAATGAATTTATTTTGCTCGGAAACAATAGCTGTGCATATGTACCTAAAATTTACTACCAGCAAGAATAACTCTTTATGTAAGTAGCAAATTACTTTCACTTTCACACCATAACTGTTGTAATGTTATAGCTCATTTCTGAGAAATAAAATCTCAACATCATATGTAATTAAATACCCTATAAACATCCCCTCAACCACCAACCCTCATCCTCACAAAAAGTGAAACACCAAAGCAATATACAAATTACCAGGCGATTTGTTCAGTACGTTTGTGGTACTGCATGTGAAATTTATGTTCATACTGTGTGAATAACTGAATGTTAAAGGCAACGTTATAATGTTTGTTATTTTATGCTAATTAACATTCTGAATCGCGGAGCTTGCACTGCCATATAAAAATATGTCCAACAGAAAATCAGTAAGAGCGGACATGAACTCATGTAGCCTGACATTTGACTGGTTTACATGTAACTGACCATCACCGTATAATAACTGACCAACACCGTAAAATAACTGACCAACACCGTATAATAAAACGAGAGGCTGTCCATCCATTACAAACTGTTCTGTTTTCGTATTGTTCTAAAGTACGTGAATTCAGAAACAAGCATAAGGACATTGAAGATATGCTAAAACGTATAGCGCAATATATATATCGACGCGACTCGTTATATCTATTAAAACAATAATGTTTTCGTTACTATTAATGGAATGCATACTTTTCTCTCGACATTATCATGAGTATGCATTATGGTAGGTTTTGCCCATTCATGTCAATTTTATTCAATCGAAATATTTCTTAATTATCAAAATACACGAGACTTTGACAAAACTTCAGTGAAATCTATCAAGAATTAGAAACCATAAACACAAGATGCGAATAGAAATCTCGTCCTGTGCTGCAGTACATAAGTATAACGTTGAATTATATATGAAACAGCTTATGTAAAACAATTCAGCAGTTTATTGGAGTAAATGCAATATGATTTGTATCATCTAGAATGACACTTTTGTGTATAGTACATATTCTAGTGATATTTGGGTTGTGTCACATACGGGATTCGAACCTGCATCCTCGCAGTCAGGCACGAATCAAGACCGAAGACCTGGTATGCAGATTGCGCGCCTTCGAGACTTCGCTAAAAATCTAAGTTCAGCAGCTAAGCACTCTACGTTGTGGACATTCTGTATCCTCCTGACAGGCAATTATCAGCAACTCTGAAGATCGTCATCCTGCTACATGACTGTGGTACTTTCACAAGGTCGTAAGCCAGTATCGTTGACAAAAATATCATTTTGGGCAAAGTGATTTAACATATGAAATTGCAGGCTTTAAAATCGAATCTCTTGAATGAACATATAAAGAGAAATAAACTATTTCCTAATAATATTTAATCATCCAAAGAACATATGGCAGGGAAGTATGGTTACTATTTTGATACATGTTTCACGTCATCAGCTGAGCGCCGCAGTTCGCGGATCTTTGGTCAGACAAGCTTAAGAACGCAATGGTACGCTTCATTTGTAATGGTGTTAATTGGGCTGTATCAAACTTTGAATGCGGTTTTGATGAACAAAACTCGAACATAATTGTACCAGAGTAAGTTCTGTAGAGTCCAATTAATTAAGTGTCCTTTATAGCGTCGGCAATCTGAGGAACAAGCACTCTTGATGATGTCGTATCAGGGCGAGGATGTAAAACTGCAAGAACCTTTCTTTGACAACAATGAGATCAGAAGCAAGTTAAAAGTTTGATGTTTCTGGTTGAAGGAAGTAAATATCGAACGGCGTCCATATAAATTACATGTGACATGAAAACAAAGCTTTTGTATGCACTTTGCGAACCTTCCGAGACCTCCTTGGTTTTCTAATGTGTTTTGTATTGTTTGTAGAAGATTACAGTTAGCAGGGCCACCAATAAGAAGATAGAGGTGTATTTATCATAAACATTTCATGTTCTGTACCTCCGCAGCTATTAAAGTATAAAGCTATCGCTGGCTAAAAACTGAATCAACCACCAAAGTAGAAGGTGAAAAAAGTCTTTTGAACCGTACTTGAATATTTCAAGTAAAGCGTTTTATATCTAGAGAAAAATATATGTGCAATTGAAATGTGAAAAAAGGGAAATAGTTGAAATAAAATGTTTCATATCTGGGATATGGTAGTGAAGATTGTGCAATGGATTTTCCTCTCATATATCCCATTGTTTCGAATACAACTTTCATTATATCAACCTTGCTTTAATTGACAATATACAATCTAAAAAGGCATGCGAAAACATCCATATTTTAACCTTTACTACAATAAGCAAGATTAAATCTTTAAACTGAGACACACTAACAATGAAACCATATTTCAATTTCTACTTTGAAAATCATTTAACATTGTTGAACCCAGTAACACAACAACATTATTCATTTATTTATTTATTTATTTATTTATTTATTATTTATTTATTTATTTATTTATTTATTTATTTATTTATTTATTTATATTTATTTATTTATTTATTTATTTATTTATTTATTTATGATGATGATGATGATGATTTTTATTATTATTATTGTTATTAATATTATTAAACTCATTGTCATAACTAACATTGTACTTATCATTTTCATTATTATTGGGTCAAATTCTTTCGATGCAAAACCGATCAAACTCTACATAAAATGGTCTGTTCCAGTTTGCTCAGTAAAACATTAGAACGAGAGACATTGTGCCTCTTTCGGCACCTCCCAAAGCATTGTCCAGTCTACCTAGTGTGTTCACGCCCTTCTTGACGGTCATCTTGTTTCTGTGTCGTTCCTACATACTGAAAGCACTGGTCAACTGAGCCCAGCCAGTCTTCCAGGACGTTATAAAATATGTTCCATTCAGACTCCTGGATTGTAATTGTCCCATTCAAGGCCGAGGTGATGCGTGTTTCCCATGTCTCGATAGCGTTTGCCAGATGGATCACGCTTGCAGCCACACCTAAGGGTGATACAAAAACACAGCTATAATCAAATATGAAATGCATAAAGCCTAGCTTATGCCGCCTCTTGATGAAACTCACGGCAACTTGATGCAACTGACAGCTTCTGTCAAAAAATACAAAAGATGACAGCGATCGGATGCACCTGTTTGCATTCAGTTGATCGCATTATTAAAGCGTTTATGTCACCTGCGACAGACTGGATACAGTCGACAATTGTGCCCAGAAGTAGGGCGTGTGCAACTCTCAAGATACAGTTGGCAACCAGTGCCTTGTACCTGAACCCACCTCGAGTATGATTGACACTTTAAAATCTCAAACAGAAATGATTGCTTCAACACAAAATGCTATATTTACTTATTTATTACCATGCACAAACTGAGAAAGAAACAACCAAACCCAATAAACAGCTTTGCGATTTCAACATGTTTACACAAGTAATGATAGATCTTACCATTTTCACCACTTATTCTGTTCTGGAATTGTCTCAACAGTTCTTCCACCTCCTGAAAAGATGTACACATGTATATTCCCAGTTAAAATCCTTGTTAAATAGTCACTACATAAGAAACTTGTATAATGAATGAGTGAGTCAGTGACTTTGCATTTTATAATGGCTTTCAGCCATATCCCCACATCGCCCCTTACATCACGTCAGTGTCTGGGTTCCATCTCCAGGCTGAAAAAGAGGTACCAGGACGTCGACAAAATCTCAACCTTTGGGGATTCTCCAACATGCCTGTGTCATTTGTAAGCACAATCCAACTTTTTTTCCACACATGCAAGATTGATGTTGCAATTGATATTCATGGAAAATGTTGAGGGTCTTTCCTCACATAGGCGTATAAGCCGGGGGGTCAGTTGCCCCACCAGATTTGGGCAAAATTGC
>JAUELE010221298.1:0-12873 GCA_031471655.1 Diodora aspera | reverse complement strand
TTTCGTTAAGGTAATGTATTACGGTAAAACTTCCAAATTTTCGAAAAATGATTAATGTTACCTTCAGCAATTTTCAAAATTTGGAATTTTTCACTTACTGTTTGGGGGCAGTTTCCAAAATTTAGAATTTTCACTTCATTTTTTTGGTGTCAGTTTCCAGAATTTTGAATTTTTCACTTCATTTTTTGGTGTCAGTTTCCAGAATTTTTAATTTTTCACTTAACTTTTTGGTGACAATTTCCAAAATTTGGAATTCTAACTCTTATCAGAGGTCGCTAATTTGAAACACATAAAAAAGTAATGATTTTTGGGGCGTTTGAAATTTTAGAAGTTTCACCGTACTTACCATGATTTGTTGTCATCTTTACTAAATATATCATGGTGTTGACTAAATAAGGAAGTATTTTATATTTTAATCATGAAATAAGGAAAAGGGAAACATTTCACTTTTGTCAGCAATTAGACGCCTATTTTAGGGTTTCTTTAAAAAAATATTTTTATTTATTTCAGTGCATCTTTGCCGTGAATAATTTCTGTGGCGGAGCAGCCAGTCCCGCCTCTGCTGCCATCAACGACCGTGGATATCAGCGCCAATGCAGGGCATGGACCTCCTGGTGGGCGTGGCTCTGATGCAGGAAGACAGACCGGTGCTCCCCGGCGTCAACATCCGCGCCGCTACACCGGAACGTCTCATTCAGCTCTGTGTTGAAGGTTTCTGTGAGTATTATCATCGCGCAATCTGTATGACTATCCTCGTAGGATAGACACCATAGTGATATGGTTGTAAGATTGCCAAAAGGCACATAAAGCCATATGGTGGTCATGTGATACACGCTATAGGTGCCACTGGTGTGGGGATCTCGTCAGCTATTTGTAGATCTGGGGTAGTAATGTCGATTTGTGACAGTCACGATAGCTATTTTATGGAAGTGGTTGGTATTCACGTACATCAAAATCACTTACCAGGGATCGACATGCCCGGGAGTCCGTGAGTTCCGAGACTAAGTTTTTTTATTTCCCTCCTTGATGTACATAGCCAGGGAGTCTGTCAGACTCCTTAAAATTTGACTTAACGAGAACACGATAACGAATACGACACGTTTCAGTCTAGATATATCAATATTCATACTCCAAGTCTGTCAGGGCATATACTTTTACTTTTAGTTGAAGTTACAGAGACTCCCCTACCCCATGACTGACTCGTAGCTTTGATATCCAAGGAGTCCGACAGACTCCTTAGTTTCTACGCTTGGCATCGATCCCTGCTCACTCGCTCAAAAAGAAGAGTGCTGGGTAGTCCCATGCTTAAACTTAGAGTAAAACGTGACAGAATGGAAGCTGGCTGCCTTGCTTAAACTTAGAGTAAAACGTGACAGAATGGAAGCTGGCTGCCTTGCTTAAACTTAGGGTAAAAGGTGACGGAATGGAAGCTGACTGCCTTGGCTGGGTAGTCCCATGCTTAAACTTAGGGTAAAAGGTGACGGAATGGAAGCTGGCTGCCATGCTTAAACTTAGGGTAAAAGGTGACAGAATGGAAGCTGGCTGCCTTGCTTAAACTTAGGGTAAAAGGTGACAGAATGGAAGATAGTTGCCTTGGCTGGGTAGTCCCATGCTTAAACTTAGGGTAAAAGGTGACAGAATGGAAGCTAGTTGCCTTGGCTTCTCTCTCTTTTAAACAATGTCCCCCTCCGGCCGTAAGACTATTAGCTGAAATATTGCCAAGGCGACTTTTTACAACAGATCATCCATTTAGTCCATGGGTATCAATTTCTTTTCACACACACATGTACGCAACCACATACAAGATTTGCGGGTCGTTGGATATCGCAGTGTGTCGTTCCAATAATCTGCCAGACTTGGCGATTCTGGGTTTGAATCCTGCCGGGTACCTGTCATTCAGCCCAGATATTGAACCCTGACAGGTGGCACCTTAGTCATACCATAAGGTTGCTGAAACCCACGTAAAATCCCAAATCACCAACTCACTTAACATTCATATCAGTAAGATCAGTTCAGAGGTTAATATACCTGGACATATTTTGATAAAAGGTGATAAATGGTAAACTTGTGAAAATATTTAAATTTACCAATGACTATTTAACCACTTAGTGATGGGACCCGCAATATTACAGAAAAAAAGATTCCGTCAAACATCGGGACCCGCAATTTAACGGAACGCTATTTGCCCCCGAGTGTCCGCGGGACGGGACTCACAATATTGCGTGTGCCGAAAAAGTACGGAAATTCTGTTTTTTTATTGTAACATATCGGGAAGATATTGTTTTTATACCACCTAGCAAAAATTTCAATTTTTATGTGTAACTTGGTTTTTGAGAGCCAAATAACAGGTGAAATGTCCGTAAAAGCCGGGACCCCAAATTTTTTATGTCCCGCAATATTTAATGTCATGTATGTATGCCGTTTTGTGAAATTATAAAGTTGTCTTCAAACGCCCGCAATATTGCGGGTTCCTGACTTCTCGCACAGACTTCTAATTTCGCGGAACTGTGGAGCGACCCGGGACCCATCATATTGCGAGCGTTTTCCAGCTTTTTCGTGTGTTTTTTTTGCCCCAGGCACTTTATTTTTTACGTAATTTGTAAATCTTTTTAGAGGACATATTTAGAGAGAGGGGATCTTTCCACATACTCCCATCATTTTGGCACTTTTTTCGAAAATAGTTCCCTTCACTAAGTGGTTATGTTTTATGTTTATGTGTTCACTGTCATAGTGTGATAATATGGTAAAACACCTATTAAAACTAGTTGCTCAGTATGATTTGGTTTGTTGCAGGTGAGACTGGGCCTTGTGAACGACAGGAGGAGTATGCACGTGTCTTCTACCTCATGCATCAGTGGTTCATGAAGTCAGAAGAACTAGCACAGGCCTTCATAGACCTGTATCCTTTACGTTATAGTTAGATCGTACTTTATTTGGGCCCCGCATCAGATGTGGGCACCCTTCAGTAATGTGTCTATCTGGTTGTCTGTCCAGATTGTGTGTGTGTAATAACATTTGAAATAATTATCCAATTTTCTTCAAACATGGTCAGCATCTAGGTAGTACTCCGCTTGGGATTATTTAGGGGTAATCAGGACCTCAAGGTCAAGGTCACAGGGTCCTTCAAAGATCGTGGGTTTAATGTGTGAAGCCTTTACTGTATCCATTCGTTCAAAGAAGAAAGATTTTCTCTGAACTGCGTGTTTTTCAGAATGGTTGAAATGGGAGTACGTTGTAATGTTGGATAAACACCCTTATAACCTTGTGCTGCTGCAGCATCCCCTAGCTGTTTGTTTTGTTTAGTAAGCTAAGTGTTGCTAATGTTTTTTTACTAAAAACTGGCTCACCACCTCACCTCTGGCAATGTCAGTGGTGTCATCTTGGGCAAGTGGCTTTGCTAGTGAGGTTGCCTCAGTCGACCAAGCTGAAACTGTGTACTGGTCCTCCATCAGGAGTGTTGTTGACCTTCTAGCGCCGAGTGGCTGCTTAGGTTACACCAGGGAACCGAGCGCTTTGAGCAGGCTCTACAAGCCTGGATTTAGCGCTATACAAGACTTCTATTATAAAATAATAAAAATAATGTCTCATGCTTAACCAGTTGTTAAATGCTTGACGGGTACTCGATATAATAGTGAAATAGATTAAATAACGTAATATTAACTAAAACTGTTGTAGTAAGTTTCTAGCTTGATAACTTTCTCTGTGAGAAAAATACAATACATATTTGGATACAAGATGTGATGGAGGCTGTTAATGTTAGTTGTAACTGGATGTTGATAGTTGGTTTGAATTCTCTGTCCACACTAAATTGTGTCAATATAGCCAAATATCATTCACTTCCAGACTCGTTGATCTGTTATAGCCAAATATCATTCACTTCCAGACTCGTTGATCTGTTGGACCTGAAGAGTTGTCACGCATGCGATTGCAGTGGGGGCACTAGGGTGTGCGCTTATGGACACAACCTTTACTCTTTACCTGGTCACAACAAACAGTCATCTGCTGTGTGCTCTCGTCTCTTCGTTTAGCTTGTTACTTCTAACCTTTCAAATATTTCAAGTGAACTATGTAGACGTGCAATTCTCTAAATTATGCACAGAAGGATGCAGCGTAATTAGTTGGCACCTGCAGCATGGCCGCGTCTATTTCTGGCTTCTGATTGGCTAGGATGTCACCTTGACCTTCAGTGATTATGAGAGCAGACATGAGCAGCTGGATCACTCGTTTGAGCACCTTGAGTAATCTGGTGCACTGTCTGAGCACACCAAGACATCATCTGGTTTCGCTGTAAGAGCACACCCAGTGATGATCTGGTGCAGTCTGAGCACACCCAGTGATGATCTGGTGCACTATCTGAGCACACCCTGTGATGGTCTAATGCAGTCTGAGCACACCCAGTGATGATCTGGTGCAGTCTGAGCACACCCAGTGATGATCTGGTGCAGTCTGAGCACACCCAGTGATGATCTGGTGTACTATCTGAGCACACCCAGTGATGATCTGGTGCACTATCTGAGCACACCCAGTGATGGTCTAATGCAGTCTGAGCACACCCAGTGATGATCTGGTGCACTATTTGAGCACACCAAGTGATGCAGAGATGCCAACCGTTACGAAAAAAATCATATTAGTTATGAATTTTGGGATGAAAATACGATGTTACGATCGTATAGTCAATATCTACGATTTTTAATTTATTTTTAAAAAAAATTTATTTAAAAAAAAAAAAAAATTTTTACAACCTCAATATCGTGAATTTATCGTGAAACATAGTAGATGCATTACTAGGCTAATTGACACTGTGATAGAAAAAATCTCACCAAGTTATTCCGAATGCCAATCCATTTTCATTAACTGGTTTTGGTAGCAGTCGTCATGCTGTTTTAATGTTGATCGGCTTTCTAGGTAAAGCAGGTCACGCTTGACATGAGAAAAAATAGTATGACATATTAAAATAACTGTGATGGAGAGTCTGTTACTATTTTTCTCTCCAAAATACTATTTTTCTTTGAGAAGAATACTATTTGGAGCTAAATGGGGTTGGCATCTCTAAGTGATGATCTGGTGCAGTCTGAGCACACCCAGTGATGATCTGGTGCAGTCTGAGCACACCCAGTGGTGATCTGGTGCACTATTTGAGCACACCCTGTGATGATCTGGTGCACTATTTGAGCACACCCAGTGATGATCTGGTGTACTATTTGAGCACACCCAGTGATGATTTGGTGCACTGTCTGAGCACACCAAGTGATGACTTGTGAACTGTCTGAGCACACCAAGTGATCTGGTTCACTGTCGGAGGCACCCAGTGATGATTGGCTGCACTGTCTGCACACACCCAGTCTAGTCTGTGATATACCACTCGGAAAACGAAAACACAGTAGGTTTATCTCCTAATAAACCTCCCCAGAATAATCAGCAATCAATGGATCAAAGACTGTTCTTTCAGTAATGTTGGTGTAGCTAAAAGATCATTGAAAGTGAAGGACAAACTTAATGAGTCTGTTCAACATAAATATTAAGTACCTCATGCAATCTATCATTCAGGTAATAAGATACCGTCATAGATATTTTGTCAGACTGGGACTCGTAGGAGAAAAAGGGCTCCACTAACACCATACTTATTGGAAAAGGGCTCCACTAACACTACTTATTGGAAAAGGGCCACACTAACACTACTTATTGGAAAAGGGCTCCACTAGCATCATACTTATTTAAAAAGGGCCACACTAACACTACTTATTGAAAAAGGGCTCCACTAACGTCATACTTATTAGAAAAGGGCTCCACTAACACCATACTTATTGGAAAAGGGCCACACTAACACTACTTATTGGAAAAGGGCTCCACTAACGTCATACTTATTTGAAAAGGGCTCCACTAACACTACTCATTGAAAAAGGGCTCCACTAACATGATACTTATTTGAAAAGGGCTCCACTAACACCATACTATTTGAAAAGGGCCACACTAACACTACTTATTGAAAAAGGGCTCCACTAACACCATACTTATTGAAAAAGGGCCACACTAACACTACTTATTGAAAAAGGGCTCCACTAACATGTTCTTATTTGAAAAGGGCTCCACTAACACCATACTTATTGGAAAAGGGCCACACTAACACTATACTTATTGGAAAAGGGCTCCACTAACATCATACTTATTGGAAAAGGGCTCCACTAACATCATACTTATTGGAAAGGGGCTCCACTAACACCATACTTATTGAAAAAGGGCAACACTAACACTACTTATTGAAAGAGGGCCACACTAACACTACTTATTAGAAAAGGTGATGGAAGCTGTGATCTGTTGCTTTTACTGCTTTTCCTATGTTCTCCTAGTGCTTCTTGCGCTTGGTTGTAAAATTGTCCTTGAAACGTAAAACAGAAAATCAAATTACCAATGTTTTTAGATGAGTTAAAGGATTAATATCATCATGCGTCACGATATTTGCGTTTAAAAGATAATTGCTTGTTGACGCTCTCTGTTCAATGATTACTTTGTGTTTATACTGCTCTTGACTGGTGAGTTTCTGCTAATTACCCTGTTAACTAGGCTGGTTGAATTTCTCTAGTGTTTCATGATTCACAGCCATGGCCACAACTGTAGTATGGTATTGCCTGATATGCACCCATGACATACATTTCTACCCTAAACAGAATATAAACATGGTTTTTAGTTACCATAGCAACAAGATTAAGATTGCTGACCATCACTTGATGGAAGGTGCTATGTTACCTGTTACGTTAGCTCCCTTCTTGTGTTTCCGAGCCCTTGGGGGTTTACAGGGAGTCACTGAGTGCAGTATCACTGAGATGGAATAGAACTTCATGCACCTCATGCTTTGGAGCTGTGGAGGGGAAGTTGCACTGGTCACTGTCATCCTCATGATCTGCCTCATAACTCCTTAAAGAGACGGCCCGGGTAGCTCAGTTGGTAGAGTGTCTACCTCACAACCGCAAGGTCGAGGGTTCGAATCCCGGCTGGGTCACTTTCGTTCAACTCAACCATTTGATGCCCTTTGTACCAACCGTAGCGTTTTGGTTGAAATATTACCCACTGCTACGTTGAATCACTTTAACTCACTTTAAAGAGACATAGTTAAAGTTGCATCATGCTAAGAGCGTGTTTTTTTTCTGTTCTTCGAGTTCTGTACAACACCTTTTTCCCCGAATGTTTTTTTAAATGCCAGGATTCACTAGATTTATGCGATAACAAGAAGGAATTCCTCAGGATGACTTAATTGGGGCTATTTGTTTCTTGGTTGCATCACTGATACACCAGTAGCCAGTAAAAATGCTTGTTGCATCAAAGGCATCAACAAGGACATACCGGTACACAGAGGTGTCGTTAATAGTCCTCAAAGATATACAGGGGGAATTATTTGTAGTCTTCATACCAGTTCTCATCAGCCTCTACTAGCTACCTGTACAGGCAAGGATAGAGTTCAAGATTCTCACTCTCACATGTGTATGTCTGAACTTGTCCAGGAATACACACCCAGCAGAACACCCCGATCCATGAATTCCTGTCAGCTTGTCGTACCACCAGCTCGTCTCAAATCACTGGGACAGAGAACATTCGCCTAGATGCTTCAGCTTCTCTTTGAACTGTTTGCCTTTCTCTCTCCCCGCCACATCACTTTCTAGGTTTTAGTCAAATCTCAAGACTTTCCTATTTAAAAAGTACTGCTGTTTGTAGAACGTACTCAGTTTTGGCAGGTCTGATAGTGTGTTCAATGCGAACCTCGATCAGCCCTGTAAAACAATTTTTTCTATGCATTCATTTCTCTTCTATTCTCATGCGCCTTGAGCAAACTCTTGGTGTTTTGGAATCTGGCGCATTATAGGACTACTTATGATGATGATGGTCAGGAAGGGGTAAAGAGAACCGTCATCACTCGCTCGATTACCTGAGCTGGGATGGCAATTAAAATGGGTCGGCTGTCTGTCTTTTTCTCTCAATCTCACTTTTAGTCGTGTTCTTTGTGAGTCCTTAATTCATATTACATTGTGTTATAGCTCATAATTAGCGTACGTGGAACTTTTTCCAAACCTTGTGTTGCTTTCCTTAACTATTGTACAGTTACCAGGGTTGCGATGAAACGATCTCGTGTGATATTCCGACATGTTCCCATCTGCCCTCCATATCGAGCTGTCTCATCCAGAAGTACAAGGCCAAGATATGTCAGGCTGTCAGGTAATCACAAACATTTCACTTTTTTCTTTCGTTCTCCTCTTACTTTTGTGTGTACCTATTTTGTGCATTGGATAGCGCTCACTCTCTTTCAGCCTGTACTTTGAAATCCAGTGTGATGTAGGTGAAACAGTGATGATAGTGCCCAGAGGTTGCCGAAAACCTGTCTAAAATACAAAATCACTTGCTCACTTCCGGAGTTTAATTCCGTCTGCAGAGTGGCACTGTTTCATTGGACAAATATGGCACTGATGCTTGATGTTGAAGAAGATTTGTACCCACAATTTTTGTGGCTACAAATTAAACAGCTAACTTGATATCTCAGTCGTTTTTCATTCAGTACCTCAGGGGGAGGAGGGGGGGACAATATCTTGGCTGATTGTTTCAATCTATTGATCCCTTTACAGACTAAGATATCCTCCAGGGTCATTAACATTGTATAAAATAGTCAATCACAAGCCATGATACAAATATATATCAAAAGCCCTTATAATGTTTGGCAAATCATAATTTGTTTTACATTAATGCTTACATAAATTAAAGACATGCATGTGCATAATTATGATGCTTTGAGGCAAAGTATGGTTGTAAAATGGTGATGCTGTCAGGACCCCGTGAGGTTCCCGGGGGGTGTCACTCTAACACCAGAAAGAATAGGACCCCAGTATCTTCATACTTGACGTAAGAGCCGTCTAAAATGAGGATCTTTTGCTTTCTGTTTCTCACTACGATCCTGTATTGTCCCTTTTCTTATGTGTCTCTTGCACATCACGTAGTGCTATGGCTGAAATATTGCCCCTGCAATGTAAAAATCTATTTCACTCACTGATGCTGTCAGGCATCGTGAGTCTCTAAAGGGTTAATACATATGATACCAAGTCATTAGAGCCTCTCTTTTCTGACCAACTAATTTAGAGACGGAATAATAGCAATATGTACTTCCTGCTGTGGTGTACGAATTTGTAATTTATTTGTTATGGTTTTCAGATACTGGATCAGACACTTCCCAGTTCACTTTGATCTAGACACGAGATTGGTCAAAGCTGTGCAGCACCTGGGCTGTTTGCTCCAATCAGAAGGCAACATGCACCTCAAGGAACATGTTGACGTGTCCAAAGTGTGAGTTTTCAACATCTGTTGTCAGATCTAGTTGTTATATAAATACAGATGTGTGGTCATCTTGCACAATATCAATACGCATGTTTGTTTAACAATATTTCTTTAATTGTTATTCCGGGAAAAATAAGCTTTAAGTAGAAATTGATATGTCCTGCTTTTAAGAAGTATTAACTGTTTATATTATCATAGTTCATGAATATATTAACTGCTTTGTTGTTCAAGAGGACAAGTGATATTTTAGTTATGTGCAGGAAGTGTTTAATTGTGAGGTTGGGGAAGATTTTGACAGAAAATTTGCCCAATAAAATTTGGCTTGGAAGATTTGTCTCGACTTCAGGCTGAATGTTCCTGGTTTAACAAAATATTTTGACCAAATCTTCCTGAAAAAAAAAGATGAAATTAATTTTCGATTTGAATGTATATTTTTTTTTGGTTAATGGATTTCGATATTGTTTTCCATGAGATCTTGTGTCCATGTTTTGTTCACATGTTATTGAAGTGATTTATCTCATAATACTGTTTCAACTTATTACCGGTAAATAAGAATTTACGTGTTAAACAAAACATGCATTGTTGCTAAAAATGAGTTTGTTTTTATTAAATGATGAGTTTATCGGAATGCTATTGTCACAACTGTAATATAATTTAACCAGTTTATTGGAGTTTATTAAATATTGCTACAACTAAGAATGATAACACCATAGTAATTACATGATGACAAAATGGGGTTGAAACTTCCCGGCCCCTACAGGATAATGCCCCCATAATGTAGAAACTGGGATGTCTTGCTTTGATTTGTGTTTGACTTATAACGTCTCTGTGCTCCATGAGGTTGCCGGGGAATGACATAGTGTTGCTAAGAAAGAATAGGTTCCCAGTAGCTCAGTGCTTGTCATACTCATACTCAATCTGTTGGTTTGAAAAGTGTCTGATTTTCTACTCACTAATTTTGTGCATTACATTGTTTGTATACATGTTTATGATACTTAATCAGTGTTCGCACAGGTCCTTGAAATTCCTTGAATTTGGCTTTGGTCTTGAAAAGTCCTTGAATTCAGTTTTGGTCATGAAAAGTTCTTGAAATGCAGGGAAGCGTCTTGAAAATGTCAAAAAGGTCCTTGAATTTCATTGCAAGGAGAAAAACATTACATATACCTATCACAATGTCGGGAAAGTGCGTTTTCAACTTGAAGTGGCTTGCTGATCCCTGTTTCAAAGATTTGGTGGGGCCTCTGAAATACAGTTAAATACAAAGCTAATTGCACATACTGTCGGAAACTTATTGATATTCGTCGTATGGGTGAAAGCGCACTTCGCTCACGAGAACTATGTCGTGTCCTTGAAAACAATCATTTATCCATGAAAAGTCCATGAAAAGTCCTTGAATTTTAGAAGTCCAGTCCTTATAATTGATTCTGGATAATAGTTGTGAGCGTTATATTACAGGAGTCAAATTATACGATGCCCAGGCATGTGATAAGTAAGATACAAATATCCGTGAATATATGTGACATTAAGTGCAGGCAATTAACCTAACTAGGGACTCAACTTGGGTTTAAAGCTTTGCATGTTATTTACCTTGTAACAAAAGTGACAAGAAAGATGTGTTTTCATTTCAAATTTGGTGAAATACACGAATACATGAAAATATTTTGTATATTGTAGCCCGTCGTATGATTGGATGAGAAACATGTCTGTGAGGCAACCTTGTCGGAAACACTCTCGGAAAGTATCGCTTGTGTTCAATCACCTGGAGCCTGAGGAACTGGCCGAACAACTAACATATCTTGAGTTTAAAGCTTTTAGGAGAATTCATGTAAGTAAGAGTTGTTGACCTTTGCAGGGTCGTGGGATGGCGCAGCGGTTAGCACGTCGGTCCAGCAATCTGTCACACTTGGCAGTTGTGGTTCGAGTCTCGCCCGGGCACCTCTCTTTCAGCCCGGTGGGATGAGAAATGAAATGACCAACATTTTTGTTCCATGCCATCCACCTCAACAGTGTTTATGAGCATCCAAAGTTGGTTTTATCGACATTTATTTCACCTCTGAAGAAAGTAGTCAATTTTATTTCAGTTTCAGGAATGAACTCAAAATTTATACGAGCTTTGTTTGACAGTTTTCAGATTTCAAGAACTATGCAGTGACAGCCTCTCTGAAGGAGAACCCGAAGCTGGAGCGATCAATAGCGTTGTTTAACGGTCTGTCCCAGTGGGTCCAGTGTATGGTTCTCAGCAAGACCACTCCCCAACAGAGGGCAGATGTCATCATTAAATTTGTTAATGTTGCTAAGGTTGGTAGCTTGGTCAGGATTTTGATTATATGTTGCATCTTGGCCTCTACATTGTGGTCCAACTGTTTTGGGTGTGGGATAGCACGGCAGTTAGCATGTTGGTCCAGTATTCTTCTGCTGAATCCCACTTGATTACCTCTCTTTCAGCCCAGAGATTCAACCCTGATACCAATGTGATGTAGCTAACATTGTCGTGATATGGCTGAAAAATTGCTAAAAACCATGTGAAATTCAAAATCACTCTCTCACTCACTCATCTAGTCTGTCATCCAGACCCTGAAATGTTATTAAAACAGAGACAAGCATACAGTCTAGATATTTTCCCAGTCCAGATAACTGTAGCTGAAGTGAGCAGACCCTCTGGGATCTTATTTATGTTTATTACAAATGTATATTGTTTCAATTTAATTTTTTATTTAAATAATAGAAATATTATCTTACTTCAGAGACTATATGTTAGTCTATCACTCATCCAACTCATTTAAACACATGCTGAGCCATCATATCAACATACTGCTTGTAAAATAACACTGAAGATGAAACAACAAAGTGGTGGACAATCTTATATGCCTGGTCATGATTTGAACTAGAAATATCATTTGCTCATGTTGCCAAGGTTGGTTAAGATATTTTCTAATTTTTGACAGAGCAAGTGGTGTTCAAAAATGACTGGCAGACATTTTTGTTGCCATAACGTTTTGTTTAAATAATTATTTGCAAACATGTGCAGTTTATATTTTGTCAGTGAAACTGATTTTTGTCTCTAATTTCTTGTTCCAGAGGTTACGGACCTTACAAAACTTCAACACGTTGATGGCAATAGTGGGAGGCTTGACACACAGTGCTCTGGCCAGGCTTTCAAAAACAAATGCATGCTTGGCATCAGAAACACAAAAGGTATGTATACCACGTACAGAATTTCTATTTAAAGTAAACTGCACTTTATGTGACAAGTTGTGTGAGCAATCAGCACAAAGAAACCATCTCTTTCACCTCTGAAGACCATAAACTGATATTCTGTTTGGTGTGTCTGATATTAAGTTACCTAGTTTGTGCTGAACAAGTTTAATAAATGCCGAACCCCGTGGGGCTTCCGGGGAGTGACATGGTGTCACTTAGATAGAATAGGGTTTCAGTAGCCCAATGCTTGTCGTACAAGGCGACTTAAATGGGAATCTTTTGCTTTCACTTTCATTGTATCGATCCCTTTTATGAACAGTCTTTTCGCACCTTGCACATCACGTTGCGTTATGGCTGAAATAT
>JAUELE010221287.1:0-12873 GCA_031471655.1 Diodora aspera | reverse complement strand
ATTAAGCCAAAATTTTTTTTTCCGTAATATGTCGGGTCCCGTCACTAAGTGGTTAGGTAAGTGAGATATTTGGGGTTTTACATGGTTTTTGGCAATCTTTCAGCCACATCACGACAGTCTCACCAACATCACATCGGTGTCAGGGCTTCTGTCTCTCCCAGCTGAAAGAGAGGTGCCCGGGCGGGACTCGAATCATGACCACCGAGGCTGATAGATTGCTGAGCCGCCGAGCTAACCACTGCACAATCCCGCGCCCCTTCACACCCTCTAGAGTAACTGATCGGTGTAATGGTGAATACACTCTGAATATTGCACGAGATGGTTACTTGTGGACAGTTGACCATACTCAACAAAACAAATTTGACCTTTTAAGTTTTTATGATTAGCACCTGTCAAAAATTTAACCAAAGTTTCAAATGTCAAAATAGTGTAAACTATTCATTTTTCCAAACCAGACAACTAAAAAGGAAGAAATCATATTTCACAACACATCCATGAAGATGTTAAACTAATCTGACAACTTGTTGCATGTCTTGACAGAGAGAATTTCCAAATAATATTATTCAGGAAGCTAATTGAAATAGTGATATAAAGAGTTTAAAAATGGAAAAACATCACTGGTCCTCAAGTACAGAAACACATATTGTAAAAAATACGATTGAGAGTTTTCATAAATAAAAGTGATCCATAAATGCAATGACATAAAACTGTAATATATTTGAAAACAATTTACATTTAAACTTGAAATTAAAACGATAAATCAAAACTATAAAAAAAGCTATTCTAAATTATGCTAAAACCTGACAAAATACTACCTCAAGGGTTAATGTGAGACACATCAATCCTGACGATGTGTAAATATCCATGCAGTAGATAGTTCACTCCGGTGACGATGTGATGTAATTCACGAGTGACTTGAAACGGAATAATCTAGAAGAATGCAGTGTGGTCACTTTATTCCAAGAGAATCACGCCATGAGGGAATATATTTCAAGAAATCCTGAGGTAAATCTGACAGTTTTTTCCACCGTAGGAGACCTCCGTTCCTCCAATGCAGTTTACAAGAATATGCACAGTTAGTGAATATCACTTGTGTAATGTCGTGCTGCAGAATAGACTACTTGATGCAAGCTATCGTGTTGAAACATACGCTCACATTATGCTGCTATTCGCCTTGTCTCTCCGACACCGGCTGCAAGACAATCACTTGGAGGACAATTTAAAAATTTACACAACATCCACCAAATAATATCAGATTCAAATGATGAGAACCAACCTGCAGGAGTTAACCCTTTTGCTGCCAACTGTTCCCTACCTAATTTCATTCATCATTATTTTCAAGATGAATTACTTTATATATTTCATCTTAATCATTAAGACATTTCAGTAGTTTATACAACGTAATGACATATTTAAAAAAATTAATGTCATCTGAATATATTTCTATTACGACATTTCAGAAGTTCATAAAATTACTTTTTAGATGTCAATCTTGCTAATTTTAATGTGAGTGATTTTTGATTCTTATGTGGTTTTGGACAATCTTTCAGCCACATGACTACAGTGTCACCAATGTTACACCGGTGTGGGGCTCCAATCTCCAGGTTGAAAGGTACCTGGGTGGGACTTGAACTATAATTGACAAGGCTGGCACACCACTGCTCCAACCCTCTAAACACTGCATGCACCATCCTGTGCCACCTCATTTTAATATACCAGTAATATAGATACATAATAACAATAATGTGCTGAACTCCACATACTTGGTACATGCTCAAAGTGTTTCATTATTCCACCTGTCATTGGAACCATCCACAATCCACAATATTTGTCAGTTCCCAGGGGAGCATACAACCAAAACTAGCCTGTTGGATGCTTAAAGTTTAAGATCACTTTGTCATCACTTTTTCATAAAGTATCCAGTGTCATTTGGGTGAACTGAGGCAATTTATGAGCCAGTCTGCTTGCTCAAGGTTCCAGCACTGACACTGTCAGTGTCTCATTGTGAGGCAGAGACAACCCTTGAAGGTGTGAAAGCTTCAGGACTCAAGCTGTTCATCCATCCAACTACTGCTAGGGTTCGACTTTGCTAAACTTCTCAGGTTTGTAACCTCGTAACACATCTTGCACAAGACCAGTTCATTTCACAATTCTGTTAGGACATCACAGAATTTTATACAATTAATGTTTAGAAAAGACATTTACTAATTTGAGAGTCATATAAATACTTGGCATTTTATAAAATAAATATTATATGTTCATAATTTAATGTCATAATACACATTGCTTTCCACACAATTTCAATTGATGTTAGGATATTGGAGAGAAGAATTATCCAGAAGGCACAAGGTGATTGTATATGATCACATGTATGATCAACCCAACTATTGAACAGTCACTCATTAAAACAGGCCTGCATGACACAGCACTTTGGAAGCTATGATGTTTGTAGCCGTTAGGTGACATATCTATACACATGTGCATTAATTAAGCACCACCCATTTTCATGTCATATAATTGTGTTCAACTCAATGCAATTGTCATTCAGAATATGGAAACCAGAGATTTGGTTATAAACCCATTATAATAGCCGTTATAATAACCCGTGATATTTAAATATCAGTGGTTGGGTTCTTTGGTTTGAACCCATTTGGTTGCAATCGACAATTACTTTGGGTGGTGCTTAATTAATGCTGATGTGTATAAATAACTTACAAAAGCAAAAGAATTTGACCCTTCACATGTTTTGTTTTAAACATGAGTATATTATGACGGAAGCCAAACTTTGCTATCACTGGAGGTATCAGTCCGTTATTTATCTGATGAACATCCTTCATAATAGGACACTGTGAAGTCACGTAGATAATATTTATAACCATATCATTTGACCATGACTGTGAGTGCACATTTACTGTTTCGCGACAGCACAATAGGACTAATGTTACGGAACCCACTGTGATCTGTGATTTAATTTATTTATACCTCATTGGCAGTGATATTACAGGATCGCATACAGCTTCCTTTGGGACATAGACAGAATTATATAGTATTACTTCTGGGTTTGACCAGGATGTCACATTTCTTTAAGACTCTTTAATTTTTACTGATGGTTTCAGTCGAGGGCAAGAAACTTGCATAAGCATTTGACTTGGTATTGCTCTTATTGATACTGGGAGATATGCCCAAGGGTGGCGCCAGGAATTCTCAGACGGGAGGTGTGTGTAGGGGGGGGGGGGGGGGGGGCTGATATCCCCAAAACGGAGGCAAAGGACGATCATGTTCTAAGTCAAGTTTACTATTTACTATAAAATACACAAATGTTTTCCCAAATTCTCCTCGACAAATTGCTGCGTTTTCCCCGATTGAGAGAGGGAGGGGCGCTCGGTGCCCCAACCCCCATTTTGGCGCCCCCCCCTTGATATGCTCTTTCTGCGTGTTGTGACTGACAATAGTCTTTGACGAAATTCTAAGTGTCCTCGATCAAGATGCCCTGCCGTGACATAATGTCTGACCCAAAACGTTCTATAACTGACAGCCAAAGCCGAACACGTTCAGCTATAATTCATCTTGTCACATAACACTGTGCGTCACGAATCTTGCGTTATTGAAGCCTGTGGCAAGGCCCACTGGTCACGGTGACACAGGCGGAAAACATGTAACAGGCCAGCCTGACCAGTGAACCGCAGTACCAGTGCCCTGTACACATTCGTATCGACTTGTAGCCTACATACGTTTGATAACGTCATCTGCCATAGCTGGTCCATTATGTACAACTTTCCAGTAACTATTAATTTCGCCAGTGAATATCTCATACTTTCAATTCACTAAATATACGCTGTTGTCGCGCTGAAATGGGTGTCCTCTAAGGTTAAATGCAAAAGCTGCACGGGTCACTTAAGAAAGAAAATACACCGGAATGTTTACACTTGGATGACTCTAAATACGAAAATAGTCCCACTGACAAACTAAGTCAACACTCTCCCGTGATTTCCAAATTCTACCAAGCCTTGATTTAGTCTGCGGTGACGTCTTTCGTGTCCCACCGTCATCGCCGCTCTGACGTTGAATCAGACTATTGCGGTATTTTCATCATTGCACCGAGTCGCAATAGAGATCTACCCCGTTATAGCAACGCTACACGAACCGATTTACAGGTAGGTGACCTGTTTTAAGGCGACATTTCAAGGCTTACGCCAGTGTCAGGTAAATAACCCTACTACAGCCTGTCACTAATCGCATAGGTGATCAATTTCACGATTTTTTACAAGTGGAAAACTACTTGTGTGTACGTATTGCAATGGGTCATTCATCGTAGAAAAGCTTCCTTTGGTGATACACAGTCACGTGTGGACATTGCGTGAACTGGATATTGGGACATATAGCATGTGCTAAATATAAACCAGCGGGACTTATATATCACGGTGACAGCAGTAGAAAACACACACCACACACACGCTGTTGTGCTACCAACTGCTACTTGCTGCTAGAGCGGAAAACGTGATCTTGCCCAGGTAATATCTTGCTTATTTTGTATAGTCCCGGGGTGTTTGCAAAACAACTGAACTGAACGATTGATTGACTGACCAGCCGAATGAGCAAATGTCCTTTCCATTGATTTTAATTTCTTGTAAATTATGATAATTTTCTGTTTTGTTTATACCAGTTTCCTTACAATATTATTACAGCCAAAGGTAGGATAATGTTATTACAGTCAAAATTAATGATGTTTAGTTGTTATTTTGGGTTTTGTTTCTGTATCGTAGACGGAATCTTTCAGTTTATACCAATGGATGTCCTTTATGGATGGAGTACAGTTTTATACATAATTAGCAAATACGTTTGAACATAGTTTCCGGTTTAAAGTATTTATTAAACGGTAACCTATCACAAAGACGTGTCAAATTTCCTTTACGCCAATACATTCCTTTAGTCAGATCTAGTTTCGTGCTAATGTGTTTGTGACAAAATGTTGTTTCAAATTACACTAAAAACTGATGTAAAATAATCGCGGCACAGAAGTGGGGACCATCCACACTTTAGAGATACAAGGATGTGAAAATATTTTTTAATAATGTAGATACTGTGTTGTCACTTATTGTAATGGAAGTCATATCGGACATCAGTTCTTTTACAAAAGCCCGTAGGAAGTCTACCATAACAGTATTCATATACCCTGCATAAACTGTAGGCAGAATGTTGACTGAATTATGTTTGTATGTACGTGTTATGAATGCGGAGAAATACATATAGGATAGTTGGCATCTTTCAACAATACTCTTTTCCAGTGGTTACAGGTATTCTGGAAGTCTGTTAATCATTTTGACCGTTTAAATATTTCAAATATTTAAATTGAAGTTTTAAACCTTCGTTATACGCTCTATTTCATGCGGTTGCTAGCTAACAAATAGACAGACATACATATGTTTGTATACACACATATGTATACATCGTGACAGGTAAGTCGTTTAACTGTATTACATATTTCTTCGTTCACGAGTCTTTTTAAACAAGTCAGACATTTTTATTTCTCTGAAGCATGCTGAAATGCTGACGATATTTTAACTGCTGCTTTTGTGAGACCTTATATTTAGTTCCTTCAGAATACATGTACTAGTACTAGGATTATGCAACTTTTATGCAAATAGGTCATCATCGCTCCGGCATTGTTCGTCGGTAAACAGGTGTCTTCCTGCATGGATCTGATTTCTCAAGGTTTACCAACCTGTCTTGATTACACCCAGAACAGAGCACCTGTTGAAGTTTGTCACGATTATGATCTCAAATATGACAGTTATGTTTGTCTACAAACAAAACTCTGACGGTGAATAAACACTATGGTTTATAACTATCCAGAAACTCGGCATCTTACTGAAACACTATATTGCAATCTCTGCATTACAACTGTCACAAAATGTCGCAATGCAGGGAAAAGAGTACGGGAACCTAAAGATAATAGCATTTATGAACATACTCGGTTTTTCAGAACATTATAAATTTATTAACACTTTAAGTGATGGTCAGTGAGAACTTGAGTTCTCCAGGCTGAGAACAGGATATTGGCAACTGCATACTTCCTTCCACACACTCTTGACTAACTCTTACAGCCAAGACTTGAATCAAGACACTCTGACGTCATGTCCTCTTACACAATCACTTGTCAAGTAAATCATAAATGCCGATGATACAACTAAGTAAGTCACAGCTGAGCTACATGTATGTATGAACAGGATATATCACGGACTAGCCATTGGAGAGTTAACAATTTACATATCCATATTGCATAGATAACTGCAAACGGTAAACTGCAAACTGCAGTCTGATCTTAATAAAAATTATACGGTGAAAATTAGTGAATTGAATATAAAACATGTCTTGTAAAACATTGTAAAGCTCATTATCCCCACCCTATCTCCACCCCTTTGAAAAATATTGAATAAATTGACTGGCTGACTTATTCCTTCACTCGCTGACAGTATTAAACAAAAAATACCTAATCACAGAGCGCAATAATTTATTTTGCTTGAAACAACTTCTGTTGCCTCAATAGGCCGGGATAATTGATGTTAAACATGAAGTCGACACAGTTTTTCAAGGGATAAAATATTAATACCGTTTCATTTGTATAATTTAAATCTAATACCTAGTTCTCAAGAAGTAAGCGGGTCATATGAGGGAAGAATGCTACGGGTGTCAAGGGGTTGTGTATTTGCTTTAGCACTGTATACACCAGTAACAATACAGAACTGGAATGTACTATGTCTAGTTCATACATATACGTACTTCACATCTTGCCATTTAAAGCACGCGACCACCTCAGACCTAGAGCTCTTATAATAAAAGTACACAGATATAGGCCCTCAGTATCCTAATACTTGTACAAAGCGACTACAGTGGGGATTTTTAGTTTCACTACGTTACTATCGATAGCTATAAACGTTTGTCGTGGCTTTGTTAACATGTTCCTACATTCCAAACTAAACAGGCGATTAAATAGTGTTTGTTCATTTATTAGCTGACTTAGAATAATTCTACCGTAACCTTGTTGATAAGCTTATTACGATATATTGTCTCTGTCAAGTAGACGAACATTAGGATGGATCAAATAATATTGGAGCTGCCTCAAAAGACTTAAAAGGGTCCTATGTGTTTTTGGTTTATTCGTGTAATTGGGCAACGTGCTGTGGTTAAGACACTTAGTCGGAGGTCAAAATCTCTTACTGAAAGTATTTGACCAGGTACACATGTTTATATATACGTCTTCTGTGCAACAGCCGTTTTCCAGTCAATAATCTGACTCTCGTTAGCCTGCCCCGTTAAAGTTGCATTGGGACAGATGGTTTTGATATTTATTCTGCAGAATGTGAATATCTTTCAAGGTGTAACAACTGTACAGATAGTTCCTATTTGATATCACAAGTTTGAAGTGACAGATGCACATATGTTCATATAATTTGTCATGTATTGTTATCCCTAATAGTATGATGAACGTTTCTGCAACGTGTCACGAACCGAGCATCCTATAGAGTGACATCACATCTGACCTAACTACATGTGAACATATGGTACTGACATACAGACTCTATATGACGTTGCCTCTGTCATAGACTTCTTGCAAGATCCTGATTCAAGGCATAGAAAACTGTGCCTTATACGCTACCATGGCCATCGCTTCTTGGACCTGACCAAGGCACAGCTAGGAAAGGCAATATAGTCCCAGGAATGATAACCCACCTCTGAATTTACATATATCTAAGTAATTTATAGCCTTTGGGGTTTGGACAAAAGTCGACCAGTCGCACAACAAACCATATAATGTGATCAAACAGATCATTTCTAATTCTATCTTTCCACCATACATTCTATTGCAAATATCTGGGTTATGCCTGAAAACAAATAGGGAGAAAATCGATCCTTGCCGTCGCCTGTATTTGTATTTCGTGTTTTGCACACATGGCCTGTTGTTTAATCAATACTCCTATACGAATTACGGTATATACACTATCTACTTCAGCTCTGTATTATCTTGAAGGTATTTACTACAATACAGTGGTCAGTAGGTGATGCCAGGGGGCAACAGATTTCGCAGATTAGTGTGTCTAGTGATATGTTGAATAACACGTTGATAATAGTCAGTGATATGATGACGCAGTGACCTGTTTAACTGGTACGAAGTTGAGAATATAGGAAACAGGTTGGCGCAAAGGTACATCATTTGCCACAACTCTTTACTACATCGATCAGTAAGGATCTCGCACCAGGAAGTTGGACAAGGTAGAGTATCAAAGGGCATCACGATGTAATTCTGATTGTTTCCTCAGTAGCACTGCCACCGCCACTGCCTCCTTTTCTTAATTTGAAAGAAAATTTGGGAAAAAAATCAACCTTCGTTTCTTACTTCCTAGATGGATACAACTAAGATGTTTTTCTTTCCTTGTTAACACAAATTAGTGTTTTATGATAAGACAAATATTGTTAACCAGTTTTGTCAGTTAAAATTCATTCCTCATCCACATTGAAGTGCTTTAAGCAGTTACTGATAGGAGTTATATTGACGTGACCTACGAGTATACCTAACGCTGTTTACGACTAGCAATACCAGGAAGTTACTCTTGCTTGCAGACGCGCGCGTATGGTGTTAACCAC
This sequence comes from Diodora aspera, assembly GCA_031471655.1. NCBI lineage: Eukaryota > Metazoa > Mollusca > Gastropoda > Lepetellida > Fissurellidae > Diodora > Diodora aspera. Next base: position 4,230 of record JAUELE010221287.1, on the reverse strand, counting down.
ATTGGTCACTCTGGTTTCCAGCACAGCAAACAGCCCATTTATTATTATTTTTTTTTGTCTGACTTGTTCCTCGTAACATATTCCCAACGACATTTTACACTGATGGTAGTCATGGAAACTTTTGTAACTAGCATGTTTACTAAGCACATCATAATAATATTTTAATGAAAAAGCTTTTGGGAATTGTCCAAACAGTTTAATTAGTTTGTCTCGATTTATTGAAAGTGTACTTTACTCTGATATTAGCTATTAGCATTGGTGAATATGAATTGATATGCAGACAAAACTTACATTAGCCTGTTATTTGAATGAAAATATGGGTTCGGTACCACTTGTTTTGTTCGACTGATGTAGTAAGGGCTTCAACACCATATCTAACTAAAAGTGGTCTCAATAATTCGCAGTGAACAGATAAGGTATATATGTTTAGAGAAAAAACTAGACAGTTTAGACCCTGGCATTATTTTAACGACCTCTCTGAGGATGCTAAACCTGCCTTAAGAACATGATTTTAATATAAATGTCGGTTCAATGAGAGACGAGTTACCGAGAGAGAAATGTACTTCTCTGATTAGCAGTATAAGATGTTGTTTAATACTCGTAATAAATCATATCTGAATGATGAACAGATACATTTTTCATGCATTTGCAACACCTCTTAATTATTGTTATGTAACGTTATGTTTTGATGTAAATCTTTACAAGAGCATCATGTTGTGTTCATCAATGGAACAAGTATGTATGTGCATGGTTCCTGAACCGGATACCAACGGGTGTTACAGATTGTGTACAAAAATGCTTATCTCAAGCTTCAACACTATAAGCATGTAACATTGGTATTCAGCTTGATAATCATTACCATGATCCCAGATAACATGAGCAAGTGCTTTGAACGAATTCCATGTCTCTATACACTGACTGGTTTCACTGAAGTTAAACTATTGTATATCAGTTTTCAATGTTGTACCTTCAAACTGAGAGACATGTAACAGCTGTTTTATTCGGAAGTTTTGATTGAATTGGTGATGGCTTATGTTAATTGTTTATAACTGAACGACATTTGACTGTTTGATATACGTTATCGATCACTTCAGTATACCGCAGTTGTCTCTGCATCATTATAATTATCAGGGACATGTTGAGTGTTATCGATTTGTTACACATAAACCACCAATTTGTATGGTAAACCTGAACATCATGGGACATGATTTTATTACAAACACTTGATGATAGACATTTGGTATCTACTGTCATGTCTACTTGATAGGTTCCGGTGTCAAATTATAACCGAGTCTTTGCACGAAACAGGTGATGTTAACATTCAAATGTGGCACGAAAGCATGTAAGCTACTTTTTAAGCAGCTCGTTTATGACTTTCGTAGAGTGCTGAAGTTCCAAGTATTTAATTTACACTATTTTTTAAAATTTGCCATATTTTATTTTATTTTAAAACCACGATGCCATTTAACCCAAATATGTATGGTTTTTAAAAGACTACTTATTTTTTGTTTAAATTTATTTCAGTTCGCACTATTCTTTCAAATGTCATTCTGTCTGCTTAGATATTACTTCAATACAATGACATATTCCCCTTTAAGTGTACTTTTAAATCTGAATTGTTTCATATTGAAATAACCAGTACAGCACAAAAACAGCTTTGTGTGGAAGTGTTTTCCATTGGTTTGCGTTTAGGTATTCAGAATTAGGTAATGTCACAAATGTAAGGTTTCAAACAAAACATAACTTGTCATTATAGATATTATAAATAATGAAGTCAGAACTCCATACATTTAGCCATGGTATATAATACTGACAGTCATTAGGCAACATTAGCAATGGATTGCTGTCAGTGGTACAGTGGATATATTGATTTCCCATTACAGTAATTGCGTTGGTATTATTTCCGGATTCTTTTTACTAATATTATCATCCGTGTACCTTGGGTTTTTAAGACCTAATAGTATTAGTATCAAAGCAGCCCTTCCTTTCGTGATTATAGGTAAGTACTCATAAGGCATTTTGTTCTATATCGATATCCATCAGGTCACGTCTAGAGTTTCTTTTGTCAAGTTGATACGTCACGATAACAATGATTGCGTCAATGTGTTTAAATCCCCTGTAAGCAACCTTTTGTTAGTTAAGCTGTTGCGTTATACATTGCTACATCCATTGCATGTGTATGTGACTCAGTCGGTTCCACATCAGCAGTCATCGACATTTTGCGCAGGGACAACATAATCGACAAGCTTATGGCATCCGAACCGCCATATGCCTATTTATAAACAAGCACTAACTACAAATTTACAATTATTCCTTTGTTTAATCACGTTGGAGTGATGGTACTGTAATATTATATTAAACTTCGTTTGATCGGTTCATTGAAATCAATCATGATCTAATAAAACGTACTGCGCATTGCACTGTTGTACGAAGCTTGATGACATGATGTGTGTCACGTTTGCGTACAACATGACCTCGTTTATATTTTGTTGGGAAACAAGAAAAATACTAAGCAAAGTTATGACTAAACAGGAAATTTACCAAATCTTGCGAAATAATTTATAAAATGAAAGTACATAAGGAAGACAATGTAGAGGTTGTGATAGCACAATAGCACTTGTGATTGTGCAGTCTGCTGACGTATGGCATAATGTGTTTTGCGTGTGTGTCTCATGTGATTATTTCCATCATCCATTAATTCATGTTCGTTCATGAACTGTTCATAAATATATGATTTGGTCTTTAAGTAAGCTTTTGAGAACATTTGATTGTATCTTGTTATAGTATATTGTAATGCACGCATTGAACAATTGTACATAAGCCGGTTGCGTGAGTAAATAGATATGAAGACGAACATAGAGTCGTGGTCGTCTTTTCTGACAGAAAAGCAGCCGTGCCCTAGTTCTATTAATTAGAGCCTGATCATTAACAACATATTCTACTCATCGTTGCATTGGATGCACACTAACGGTGAGGCAAGACAGGAGCGTGACTTATATATGTTCTTGTGGATGTGTATAGATGTATGTATGTAGCATATTCAGATGCATTTATGTTCACCTCCTCTCATTGTGATAAGGAAACTTGCGTTGGTCGATAACAATTTTTCACAAGCCTTTTTTATTTACAGACAAAAGGAACACTTTGACTTTGAACTTGTAAACAAATTTCCACAGAAGATACAACAATGACAGGTAAGCTGATCCGAGTAATTGAAGTCTTTACTCCATTTGTCGTTTAGACGCCGAGACTCTAATAGACGCCGGATCAATTGTTCAGTTAAAATAACTAGAATCCGGACCTCTAGTTGACACCGGGCCTCTAATAGAGGGTTCATCATATGATGTACATGTAATTAATTATCCCTTTTAGGGTCTTGAATGACAAATAGAGAACTCCCTTACTCTTCCGGTAACTTCACGTGTACTGTGAATGAGATATGGTAAAATTGTTTGAATTAATAGAAGCCGGGCCACCAATAGACGCCGGGTCAAAGGGTCCGAAATAAATAGATTCATGGGCGTTTAAGAGAGGAAATACGGTAATTATTAAGTCTTGTCGTAATCCCTGGCGGCGCCAGCCTTTTGTACCAGCTCGGGATAGGTTTTGCTAGAAAACTATAAGAACGGTCAAAGTTTAAAACAACAGCTGGTAAAGATTAATTTTTGCGAGCTAGGGCAAATCTGCTCTAAATATCAAATGTTAGTTGTGAATATCAGATTACTCTTTGGTAATTTAATACATATTCAGATGACATGCATTGCATGACATTAATCTTACATACAAATGATTTACCTAATCACTCTTGACTGTCGCTGTAACATGTTCAACACTTTTTAATCCATTTCTTTGACGTCACTCTATTCTCCCAACAGTGGATTATTTTTAAAGAATCCACTGGTGTGGACTCGCCCACCTCAGGGGGGTGTCAGGTTTTGCCGTTTGAAATGTTTAGATTCAGGTTGTTCATTTTCTTTAAGAAAACACTGAATTTGATACCGGAAATTGTCAATATATGAATATACTATGTGAACACAGTGGAAATGGATTAAGCTGGAGAATGCATTCGGAGCGATGGATTCGTGAAATAGAATCAACTCGCCCCTTCGGGGATCATTGATTCTTTTTCACGAATCTACCGCTCCTCATGCAGTTAAGTTAAAAGTCAGCTTATTTTACGTCGCCTTTTGCCTCCTGAAAGGAGGCTATATCGGCGACGAAGATCGGAGG
>JAUELE010221276.1:0-12874 GCA_031471655.1 Diodora aspera | reverse complement strand
TTTTAGTCGCCTTATACGACAAGCATTGGGTTACTGAGGCCCTATTCTATTTAAGTGACACCACGTCACTCCCCGGGTGCCCCACGGGGTTCTTTGAGTCCAGAAGAAATCTTTTAACCAGAGACTACTGCAACATGTAAAAGGTACACAAGGAATTAAGTTGTTTGACTGATTGGATTTATAGTGGGTACCAGCAATCTTTCATCCATATGCCCACTTTCACCAGTTGAGTGCAGGAGGAAAGCCTGCATCACCAGTGGAGAGTTCGATGATTTTGATGCAGTGAAACCTGCGAGTTACCGCTGGTACTGACAAAACCAATGGTGATACCACAATGTTGCAGCCGACCATATAATCACTGCATGTAAAAATACTGTAGACATAATGTGGAACCCCTATTACGGGAATCAAACACACAACCATTTGGACGGAAGATCGATGCTCAACCGACTGACCCACCCAACTGTAACGACTACTGTTAGGACTAATTCTAAATTAAACATCACTTTCAAGAACTGAATTCCCCAAGAAATTAGAATGTAATTCATAAATATATAACACACAAAATGTACAAATAAAACAATATATCAATGACAATATTTTTGGTCAGTGAAAATACTGTCAACTCGGGAATCAAAATTTGGAATACCAGAACCACAACACCAAGTTGCTGCACTTGACAACAGACAATAAGCAGCCATTGTTTGGTATCCTAAGTACCGGTCAAGCCCAAATTATTGATCAGATGGACAACAATGATGACAACTGACCCATTGACAGTTGTAGAGGGAACCTGTCAAAAGCTCAAATATTAAAGGGCTGTCCACACCATTATACACAATTACGAAATACTCCAGGTTTTATTTATGATAATTTAATTCCATGTGGATATATTTCACAATTCAGAAACTGTCAAAATTATGAGGTGGTTAGTCAACATTGACAAATAGGGCTGAAACATTTTGAGATGCCCCTTAGTAACTATGGAGGATAAGGTTCATTACAACCAATCAAATCATTTGGTCTGTCAGACACAACCAATCAAATCTCAGAGACACTGTGTTCCAGAATAGAATGAAAACCTGTCAGACTTGGGCCAAATTGACCAAATTAGCCATCAACCTCCATGTGTTGTGTCTGAGGTGCCAAGGGAACTGTGAAGATTCCAGAATTAATCATAGGCATTGACCATCTTAGACTATGATCATTAACGAGTGTGTTGAGTGTCCTGTTCCATGAAGCTCGCTCAGACCTTGACCATTCCCTGTAGTTACGTTTACGTCTGGGGGTAATTCTAATTAAGCTATGAATCTCTTGCTAATGTTATTTTTTGTTTAAAAACCTGGTCTTCATATTCTGGTCATTATGGCCAAATCTGATATGAGCAATTTGGGTTTATACTCCTTGATGTTGGACCTAACTGGGAAGTATGTATAATAATTAAAGACGCAATTAACTTGATAATTAGCAGCCAACTGTTCAATCACATGCAGTCAAGTGAATATCTTAAGTTGCAGTGGTAACTTCCAGCTATGATGTTCAACTTGCTACACCGAGAGAACAAATCGCTTATAATGAGATCAAAGAAAAAGTTCTCAGTAAAAGTACATCCTCGAAATCCAGGGCATACGTGACTCCACCAACAGTCCTTCACATGCCCTGGAATCATTCTTATTTACCATCATCGTCTTAAGGCGAGCACTTTGACCAATTGCGTCCTATCATGCAAACCATCTCTCTTAAACTTGGCGAAGCAAAGATGGTATGTGTTTAAATTTATCAAGCATTACTTCCCGTGCAGCGAATGCAACATTTAATTGGTTATCTATATTTAGCAGACTGGGACTTTTCATACACATAAAATGGGTATGGCGAAAAGGAGTACATCCAGGGCATATGACGGACCATTTGTGGAGTCATATATGCCCTGGATTTCAAAGATGACTACAGATTTCGTTTTTAGTTGCCTACAAGTATGAAGCTGCCAGGACGCCATTTTCTCTTCCTAACACTGCCACATACAGGAAGTGCAAGTGTACGAACTCATTTTAGATTATTAGCTCCTGTGTTCATCAGAGTACGCATTCTCCACTAGATTAGAAATTCCAAAATCTTTTATCGGGGTGAATTTTGTTGTGTCTGACCTGTCAACAGGGCAAATCCATCTTGACAGTTTCTGATCCCTCTTTTTTAATCTGAAACTGTCATCTGTGAAAAAACTGGGGCTATTTTTGGTTGTACTGAATTAAACATGGTTTCAGCTAGTCTTCAAGGCTAGGAAAATCTATTCTCTCACTTGCAAGATCTCGACCAGAACCAGACACATCCCCACACTGTCTGCAGGGATGTTATCTTGACAGAAATAATATGTATAGTAAATGTGTAGACATGGAACCAGTTTTCCTGGAAGTATTATCTTCCCATGTGAATTATGATCAGCTAACATGGTGGTTATACGACAAATGGATAGAACTTTAGATTAAAAGATTTGCAGCTATGGAAAGGAAATATGCTAACTATGTTTCCCTACTGCAGCTATAAAAAGCTCCCGTCTCTTAAAATTTTGAACTTGTACTGGAGTTTTTGGGGGGACGACTGAAACTGTTTTCTAAACTTTCCCTATCTACTTCCATGATAACTTTTACTTTGGCTGATCACATCATACTGTACTTGACCTGCTAAACCTCTCAACATAACAAAGAAAAATAGTTTAATTTTTAAAGCATTTTCTGGTGCTTTTGGTGTGTTTATTGGTGAAAAAGTGCTGGTATGCCAATCTACTTTCAAACCCTGTATGATTTAGTAAATGTACAAAAACTAAGAAACTGTTTGCTAGGAAACTGATCGGCTTGTATATCTATATCTAAAGCACAGTACTATTCTTGTCAGGCAGCAGCGCAGACACTGTTGATTGTATTATAGACCTTTACTGAAATATACTGAAATTATGTTCTCTACTTTTACTTCAGTGTTTGTGTACAAGTGTATAAACAACTTGTGCATATGAATGATACAAATTATTGTATATTAGTTTGAAACTTGTATAAAATTATGATTTCATAACAAACATTCTGGAGTTCTGTGAGGAAAAAGAGAAATCGGTAGAAACATCAGTAAAATTGTGAGCAATCTTCTGACACGGAGGTCAAACCTCTCAGGAAAGATATGCCTGGATAACATAGCCCCTAAGTTGTTCCAACAGCTTTGTGTTAGTACATCTGTGGTGGGCAGTCTCGCAGTCGGCGTCAAATAGAATCCAGGAGTACCTAAACATGTTTGGTCTAGATAACTCCTCCACTCACTGCCTCAGTGAGGAGCAGCACTTCAGGCAACATCTCCAAACAAATACTAACCTCTTTACAACTGATAACAAATTAATTAAGATAATGGGATCTCCTGCTGACTACAATAATAAACACCAGAATGGATTAATCACCCTCAACACTCATGTAGCTTTACAGTTAGTCTTGCATAGCTTTGCTGGAAGCTTTAACATCCCATGCCACAGGACTATGATAGATTTGAGTTGACTTGGGGATTGTTTATGTTGTAAGTTGAAATAATTTTGTTCTCATACATAAAAAAATAGGCAAAACATTGGTAGAAGCCCAGTAAGTCATGTGTAAACAAGCTGCTTGAACAAGCAGGGCTTCTTTAGAGTAACCGACAGTAGTGTACAGTATTACATTTCAAGTTTATCTTTACCTTGATCACCTGATATGAATACAGTCAGTTAGTCTTTTAGGAAGTGTTACCAGTACCGCTTTTCAAGAAAGATGAGTGATTTGGGGTTTTTGTGGTTTTCAGCAATCTTTGAGCCACATCACCACGGTCTCACCAACATCAGGTCGGTGTCGGGACTCCTGTCTCTCCGGGCTGAAAGAGAGATGCATGGAAGTCGAACCACAACCACCAAGGCTCTCTCCAGAAAGGGGTATAAGTGAGTGAGAGTGTGGTGTTTAACATCGCTGTGGACAATATTTCAGCCATAATGTGACGGATCTCCAGAAAAAAGTGATTCTGTGTTAAACACTACTTTCATGAGTTTTGGCACACACATTTATGCAGGTCTGTTTAAATCCTACCCACCAAAACTGAAAGATCACAAAGCCAGCACAACCGGAGGATCACATGACATGAATTTAATGATCACATGACTAGCAGAATTTAATGATCACATGACCAGCAGAATTTAATGATCACATGACCAGCAGAACACTCCTTACGATGACATTGTTAGATGCTCTCCCTATCTGTAGGTGAATTAAACCTGCCAGACAAAGCTTGAAACTCCATCCATGTCATTTGTTTTAATTGGGTGTCTTGGATCAGAACCATTACCTCATATCAAAACCCTCTGGAATTCAATAGTGTTAAATGATCATTTACAGGCTGTGATAATCAATGGCAGACAAATCTGATCGCATTTTGTCAAACATATAATTCGCCCACATGGGAATAAATTTGTATCATTCATTATCTGGAACACCATGACAATCAATAAAGCTTTATCGATATCAGTTCTATTGCTATTATGGTTTGATCTCTAAGCAAACGCATTTGGTGATAAAACTGCTGGTGTTACTTTCCAAATCTAGCAGCCGAGGATTGCAGTAATATCTTCCTATGACCTAGTTTGTTTGGCAGCTGCAAGTTATGGTGTACCAACACCAAGGGGTCTAGCTCTGGAATTTGGGTGTTTATTGATACACCAAAGTGCAAATGGCCAAGCTTGTGTTGGCACTGCCAGATGAAAACAGGCAGGTGATTGGCTGACAGCAGACCCCCAACAGATTTCAACACCAGTACAGTTAATTGAATTTTGAAATTAACACTATTTACCAAAGATCTTCATGTCAGAAATTATCTGGCTAATTTGTCTATGTGTGCATCATAAAGTTTCAGTTAAAACAACATGATACAGAACTAGGCACTTTTCAAACACTGTAACAGTACACATAAAATATATAATGTCAAACATTATTTTCTTCCTCTGAAATGCAGTTACAATTTTTCTGTTCACATAATACAATGTCATGCAATTTTTGAACAGTAAACTATCTAGGAGATGGGCAATTTAATGATCCAAACCATCATTTTCTTAAATGTCTCAAGCGAGGACTTGCGAGAATGCAAGCAGGGCAACGTGAGTCAGCTACATAGGTCAACATATTTACTCGTGTTATTTTCATAACCTACATCAAATATATCGCTTAACCTTTTATAATACAAATGGAGATCGTCAAGTTCAAACAGACGTGCTCAAAACGCACTCCCTCTCGGTTCATTTTTGTTCTCAATAAAACGATTCTGAAGCTGGCGTCAAAACAGGCCCATAACCATAAGGAGGGTAGTAAAGAAAACAAGAAGCAAAAGGAAAATTATTATATCAGACGGATTTCCCGGTGTGTAACCTGACCTCACAAAGACAGACAATTACACCAGACTCGCATCGAAATCCCCAGCTGTTTGCTTCGTGGTTCATGACAAGAAAACACCAAATACATGTTCCTCTCTAGACCTCGTATTTATACTTGTTTCCCAGGCAGCCACTAGTTGCCTAGTCTTGTCCAACACTTTTACACTTAACAGTGGATGTTCATATTCAGTATCATAAATAACGTTTACAGTAATAGTTATTGAGAAATTGTGATTTATCAAATATTCCCTTTCAGTGACAATGATCACATATATTTCACTGACAATGATCACATACAACATAGTTTAAATTGTTTTATTTGGAAGTACATTTCCTTGAAAAATAGCTATTCTGCTACTGTTGCGAGTGAGTCCCATCCGAGATTCAAACCTGCGCCCTCAGGGTCAGGCACCCATCACCAGCACTAAAGATCAGCGATGTAGACCCCTCAGCCACCGAGACTTCGCTAAAAAACGAAGTTCAACAACTGAGATTTCTACATAGTCAACATTCAATACCACCCCCCCTGAAACGACCATGGCATACTATTTCAGGGTTCATAGGGTCCAAGGGACCCCGTTTACTATTTCTAGGGGTCCCAAGGCAAGAAATATGGATCTCAGTTTCAGTAATTAGTGTCATGTTAAGTGCGGTAGATGCAGTTTACAGATTTGGACAAGTCAATATGTCATTACAATGACAGGATCATAAATATAAATTTTAAAAATTCAATTACTGAATATACAATTCAGTGATTTCTTAATCTACTTTGCATTCAACAGATGTCAAGGGGGTAAATTTTAGGAGTCCCCAATTGCAAAACTGGGGTACTGGACACGAAATCTTGCGTCCCATAAGACCCTGCTATTCCTCATAAGTATTTCTAACTGAAAGACTGCACACAGCAGCCTTAAGCACAAGAACTGAACCACCAACAAATTAAATCAAGTGATAACAGAGAACCGAACATAATATCATTACAAATTTTACTTTAGCTATGTCTTCTGAAAGTTGGAGAAAATAATCTCCCTTCAACATCATGCCAAGCTAGCTAGACTTGATTTGTAGACTGGCAAAAGGCTTTTAAAATGAATTTATTAATTAATGAAAAAATAATTCCACAGTCATGGAGCAGGACTACATCATGCCATCTGTGTAGAGCTAACGACACACTGTGACATAATTATATCCACACCAGGAATTGAGATAAGGTTTGCTCGTAAACACCGCCGATGACCTAAATCAGGATTACTTATGTCTGATATATAACTACGAAGGGCAGGAAAAGATAACTGCCTAAACTAAAAATAGGGCTATAGATACTCAACTTTACACCCTAAATTAAAATGGCCAGTTGTAAATATTTAACAGCGGGTAGCAAACTTAATTTTCTTTATTCGAAACTGTGGCTATGAGATCTGCCGTCAACCATGACACATTCTGCAGAATCCATATATCTCTGAAATGACTCATGAGATCTCCTTGCCTGGGGTCAGATTTGATCTTATAAGTTCAAAGGACCAATGCGCTCTGAAAATATGGACCTGACTGTAACATCAGATCAAGTTTGGTTGACTAAAGACTAAAGACTATTGACAAAGAATAACAGACTAAATATGCCACATTATGTCCCCCTCTATCTCGCCCATTAGCCATCTCCCCCTCCCCCACACACTCACACTCCCCAACCCTTCATTCACGCATGGATTAAAATATCCCTATTTTAGAGAGAGATATACTGATAGAAAGGAGTGAGTAAAATAGATTAGAAAGGAGTGGGTAATATAGACTTTTACATTGTATGGGGCAATATTTCAGCCATAGGGCAATGTGATGTGCAAGAGGCACAACTGGAAAATGGACAACACACGATCGATAGTAAGAAAAAGAAAGCAAAAGATCCTCACTTTAAACGTCTCTTAAGACAAGCATGAGGATACTGGGGTCCTATTCTTTCTGGTGTTAGAGCGACACCCCCCGGAACCCCACGGGGTGCTGATAGAAAGGAATAAAGGAACGGTAGTTGGAAACAGTGTCAAGGGAAATATGATCTCAAGTGTTCCACATCTATGTCAAGGGCTCATCCGGAGACATGAAGGACACACCAGATTATGACAGTCCAGTTGTTGACTAAAATATGTAAAATATGTAAAATATTCAAAATGCATTGTCAGCAAACCATTATACCTCATAATGTTTATTTATTAGTTTCGATCAGTATAAGCTTATTTAATATTAAAACCCTGCAAATCATTATAAATAAAATCAACAAAAATATAAATTTCAGACAAGAAATAACAGTTTCTCAAAATGAGCAATGTTTGTTTGATCTAGCATTTTTTTAAACTAACATCGCATCTTAAAATAATCTTTAAAACAAATATAGTTTTTTATTACAAAAGCGTCTACTCTGACATAAGCAACACAAACGGTATAATCTCGGGGTGTAGGATGCAGTGTAAATGACAACTGCTCGAGCAAACACCTCGGGGCATACAGATGTCACTTGCAAGTGCACCAATATAAAAGCATAGAAACTCGTGGACGGAATGAGAAATGGCATAAATGATACAGATGCGATCATGTTTACAGCTGTAAAACATGGAGGGGAACTGGGGCCGTTGATCAATACATGATATTTGTTGTTTTTGACAGTTCTCTCGTACATCTGTTTAAGTAGCCAGGCCGGGTTCCGAAAAGTCAAATTTTTCCAAACAGAAGGATTTTCCTGTTTTCTCGTCCTCGGTATCCCCGAGGCAGACCTGGAGCGACAGCATGAGCCGACGCATCACAAACAATTCTAAGTTTGCCATTAAGTAAAAAGACAAGATTTTCCAGCGATGTATGCTGATCCTGGTAGTTCTAAGGTGTGCAACAATATCAGCACATTTTCAGCAAAAATTATAACTAAAAGATGACAGATGGATAGACTCATAGACTCATAATTTTATTCAATACCGGTATAAATGTTAAAATTGTTGCTGAATATTTTACTTGCCTACAGACAAGTGGCAACATCAATCTTACTTGCCTGAACTGAGAATGTACTTGCCTGGGCGTTAGGCAGTGGGATTTTTAACACCTGTTTTTACTGCAAGTAAGAACATACAGGGGTCCTACTCTGCTATTTTACAGTCACTGACCCATGTATACCTCACAGTACCAAATTAGCTGGCTCCTCTTTGGACCTCTTTTAGAGGAGGCTATTAAAACCCTGCATCATGAAGAACCCTCAATCTAATCACCATTTGAAGCTAAGCATTTGACCATAAAACACAGCTTGTCAGGTCATGATACCCAGTTTCCTAGCTTCCTGAATGATTCTTGTCTAATGGCTGAAATATGAGCCATGTGTGCACCTATGCACCTTATTAAAACCAAGCTTGAAGCTGATGAAGAAAACCGGTTCACCTTGGCTAAAAACATACCTAGGTTAAACATTCAGGTATGAAATAGGAGTGATTCATTCTGTATGGCTCAAAACCTGTCAGCCAATTTGTCAAACTGGGTTAGTAGATATTGTGGTATGAAAAACATGCCTGAAAACATGCCCAATTATGCAACAAAATTCTGGCACACCTGTTATCATCATTTTTTTAACCTTTATCAATCTAAAACTGAAACCTTGTAGAAATACCATAAAGATTTTCACTCCAAATGTAAAAGGTTTTGAACCAAGACAGCAAGCGAACATTGTTGGACAGTGCAAGGAAAGTATGTGAATCATGTTTATTTTAATTTTTTGTAGTTCAAAACAAATTTTGTCAGTAAACATTAAGGGACACAAAGGATCTGTGAGCATCACAAAGGATCAAGATGGCTCCTGGCCACGTGACCTCCAGACGACCTTGATGGGACATCACCTGGTACCCTCTACCCATTCTTCAACCCACAGCCCTAAAGAAAACCTTCATATCTAATCAATATTCTGACTGGGTCTTGTTAATGAACGGCACTAACGCCCAATATTAGTAATGGAAACAGGTCATACCAAGTCTCATTTATAGCAACTAAAGGAGAACATTGCCTGCAGGCAAAGCAAAATGAGTCTTGCACAGCTGTATCTGCCTTCCATCTGATAACTGCCTCCAAATTTACAGGATTATTGGCACAAATTCTTTAAAAATATGATGAGATCTTCACGAAAAATGACTCGGCTTCTTATCAAAGGAGGCATAATAAAAGAATTCATCTTATCTCTTTATACCATGAAAGAAACAAGTCCATCCCTGACTCTTAACTTTTTTTATTATCAAAATTTTACAATCATAAAATATAACGGACAAGAAACTCTCCCTGTGTTCAAAGGCTTTTCACTAAGAAATTAAGTAATAGGCTTAACTGCATAAGTAACAGGCCCATGGTTCATCATCAGATCATAACCTATTTTGTTAATTTTGATAAATACAAAAAAAGTAGCTGGCTCAAATGCCTAAGTAAGTGGTCAAATGGGCCTGCTGCCTGCTTCTAATGAAAAGCCTGTACTTGTTACCACATAATATTATGATAAGCCGATCGTTTCTTGGTAGCTGAACAGAACAAGGCTAGAATAGAAGTTATATAATCTGTTGATCCAGAGTCAATATTCTTCAAGTGAGTCATGTCGTATTTCTAGAGGGCCACGTGAACAAAAGTGTTTATTAAGGATATTTAATGAATCGATAACATCGATAGTAAGGTCACAGCTAATGTCATGTTTTCCCAGTATAGTTTCAAGACACACGTGTTCTCCTTCACTTAAGAGTGCAGGACAACCGCAGCCACCCATTATACTTAAGATGTCTGAAGGACTTTAGATTCAGGGATAGAAACCTGCAGCACACTTTATTCTATGATGCCCGTGAGAATCATACAGGCATGAGGACAAAACAACTTATTTCCGATGACGTCATAATATCCCTCCTTTTAGCGATCTATGTCCTACAACAAAGTGGCTCATAGTTGATAAGAGTCTGCTTACGACTGGTTTACGTTTTAGAGAATAATGGTTTCAGATGTGAGTACTTTGGGATTTTACATGACTTTCAGCAATCTTTCAACCATAGCACCTCGGTGTCACCAACATCACGTAGGTGTAAAGGGTCAAACTCCGGGTTGACAGAGAGGTGTCCGGGTGGGATTCAAACCCACAACTGCAAAGGCTGGAAAATTACTGGGTCGACACGCTGACTACTGCGCTATTCAACGCCCTGGTTTTTGAAATGGCTCAAAAGACATAGATGGAGGATATGTCGAGAGACAACAGCTTCACATTTTGATATTTGTTTTCAATACAGGTTTACATGGATTTGTACCAATATATTGGGACTTATATACTCTTGTACCGCTTTACAAAAGTGAATCAAATTATTACAATGTATTAAAGTTACATCTCTCTCTCTCTCTCTCTCTCTCTCTCTCTCTCTCTCTCTCTCTCTCCCTGCCTCTCTCTCTTTCTCTCTCTCTCTCTCTCTCTCTCTCTCCCTGCCTCTCTCTCGTTCTCTCTCTCTCTCTCTCTCTCTCTCTCTATCGTCACACTATATACATTACATTTAAAGTTTATTTCATTCTTTCAATCCCATCAGAATGTGCACTGGCCAAGATCAACCATTTACGTCAGTAATACCTGATGTAAGACAGGAAATATATAGAAAATCTTGCAGCTATCCACAGACCCTCAAAGGTCAGTGTTGCGCCCCCTGTGAGGTGTGCGCCCCAGGTGGTTGACTAGTTTGGCCTTATGGTAGCGCCTGCCCAGGGTAAATCGAACAAGTTTATGTATAGCGGATATTTTCCACATATATCACGAAAATGAAACGGTTTATGGATAAAAACATCGTCCAGTTCCATGCTTTTCCACACCAGCAGATGAATGAGGCAATACACCAACTATTGGCGTTTTGCCATGTGTGCGGGGCAAGAAGGCCACGAAGAAACAAATCTATTTTTCAGAATAACACATTTAAATTTGATTTTAAGTTTAACCGAAAGTAGTTCTGGAAACCAACAGAAGTTTACACTATGTATTGCTTGCCTTTCCCTGTTGTATAGCTTCTCACATGCCTTTGAATTAAACATAGACGTCTTGTCCCATGTTAGAATATTGCCATGGCACCAGTAAGCATTCTCTTTGAACAATGTGTACAATCGATTTTGATTGTGTAACATCCTCGTTACCACATATGTTTATCAAACCGTTTCTTTGTAGCTAAACGGAACAATGTCCACATGGGTATACATTTGTAACTACTCAAAAGAAATCAAGGTTCAAACCTGATATATGCATAGACGGATATAATCGATTCTGCTGTTTGAGATTTGCCACATGAGCATATTTTCAGACAATATTGTTACTACTGAAACTATGCCAGTTAGCTTAAAGATCAGGTGAAAGTGTAATGCTGAAGGTCATTGAACTGTCGGAAAATTTGCTTCACATGAAATGTTCCTCAATATCTGAAAATCCTGGTGTATAGGCATATGCAGCATTTGCACGTGTTCATGATTGTTACATTAAGCATGCACATTTTAATATGCGAAATGAGTGCCAACGTATTATTACGTGGATTTCGGATGTACTGCTTCTTGCAATATAACATTGTTATCATTATGTTTGATCCTAAGCTTCTTTTGAGTAGTATATACATGTATACAGAAGCATAGTTCAGCATCTGGCATACGCGGCATGAATATACACAGGAGAATGACGACAAATAACATATAACATTCTACTTGACTGAAACATGTTTCCAAACACACCATTTACATGTTTATATAATGAACAGGTTGTAAATCTGTTTAAATGTATGCAAGGGATGGGCGGGGGAAAATTTAGATTATCTCTGTGTCTTAGGGGACATGCCTAAGAGAGAGCTAAATAAGTTTCATGGTCTTGTCATCGGATCCCCATCAACCAAATGCTTGTCGTAAGAGGTGACAGTTTACCTTGTCTTTATTTATCATCTGTATGAAATACGTCTGGATTGTTCTATGATAAATAAATAATATAAAATGTAAATCAAGCATTATAAAAGTGTATTCTGCCGTATTCTCTTTCTCGCGGCAAATGCAAACGGACCCCAGGTCTACGAATAGCGAGTACTTATTTAACCGATAGTCAGTGAGCTCCTTTTTACGAATAGTCAGTGCTTATATTTCACATACTTCACGAATAGAAAATCCTTTATTTTATCAGTAGTTGTTTCTCATTTCTAAAATAGCAAGTCCCCATATACTCAAGGTAATAATTATAGGATATATAACGAGTGACCCGTTTCATATCAAGTTTATGTCCCGAGGGAAATAGTTTTGATCTGTTACGACCTTTAGCACGAGTTGTGTATCCTATTTATTATCCATAACCAGTTTTCATATAATACGACAGAAAAACAACTGCAAGACTCGCCACTTTTAGAGGAACGTTGACGTGTAGGTTTACATGGCCTCTGTGACGTCATTGCATTGTGACCGCATTAC